>JARKIC010002440.1:0-62097 GCA_029378375.1 Mycena olivaceomarginata
TCCTCATAGACAACCCACAGCAGCCACCACCTAATTCAAACCAGGAGAATTTCACAATTTCGCTTCTAAAATTTGGTTCAATTTGTAGGTGCAGCTGGAGAATGTTGGCCAGTGCGAAATTCTGCTGCGCTCAAAATTTTCAGGCACACATGTGGCACACCTCTCCCTTACACCGAACCCACAGCGGCCACCTCCAAATTCAAACCGGGAGAATTTCACAATTTCGGTTGTAAAATTTCTTTCAATTTGCAGGTGTGGTGGGGGGAAAGTCGGCCAGTGTGAAATTCTGCTGCTCTCAAAATGCTTGTTCACACAGGCAGCACACCTCTTCCTCACAGCGAACCCGCGGCAGCCATTTGGTTCAATTTGTAGGTGCAGCTGCAGAATGTCGGTTAGTGTGAAATTCCACTGCTCCTCAAACTGCTATTTCACACATGCTCAACACCTCTCCCTCACACTGAAACCACCGCAGCCACCGCCAAATTCCAATGGGAGAATCTCATGATTTTGCTCGTAAAATTTGGTTTAATTTGCAGGTGCAGCTGAAGATTGTCAGCCATTGTGAAACTCTACTGCTCTCAGAATGCTCGTTCACACATGTGGCACACCTCTCATTCACACCGAACCCACGGCAGCCACCGGCCAATTCAAATCCGGAGAATTTCACAATTTCGGTTGGAAATTTTGATTCAATTTGCAGGTGCAGCTGGAGATTGCCGGCAAGTTTGAAGGTCTGCTGCTCTTGAAATGCTGATTCACACATGCTCCATACCTCTCCCTCAGACTGAACCCTCAGCAGCCACTGCCATATTCAAATAGAATTTGGCGCTGGTCGACAATCTTCAATTTTATAACCGAAATTGCGAAATTCTTCCGATTTGAATTGCGCGGTGGCTGTTGTGGGTTCGATGTGAGGGAGGGGTGTTGAGCATGTGTGAAACAGCATTTCGAGCGCAGGGGAATTTCACACTGGCCGACATTCTCCAGTCCCACCTGCAAATTGCACCAGATTTTATACCTGAAATTGCGAAATTCTCCCAATTTGAATTGTGCGGTGGCTGCTGTGGGTTTGATGTGAGGGAGAGATGTTGAGCAAGTGCGAATGAACATTTTGACAGCCGCAGAATTTTACACTCGCCAACATTCTCCAGCTGCACCCGCAAATTGAACTAAATTTATAACTGAAATTGCGAAATTCTCCGATTTGAAATGCGCGGTGGCTGCTGTGGGTTCGGTGTGAGGGAGAGGTGTTAAGCATGTGTGAACAAGCATTTTGGGAGTAGCAGACCTCCACATTGGTCGAAAATTGCCAATCGCGCCTGCAAATTGAACCAATTTCCTGAAGCAAAATATTCAGACCCAGCGGATTCACAACCAACGGTGGCAGTTGTGGGTCTGCTTTGTGGGAGAGGTGTTCAGCATGTGTACCAAAGCATAAATTATGACCATTTTAAATGTATTTCCCACCTTGTGCAGTCCATTACTGGTTATGCATGATGTACAGCACTCAAAACATATTGTGTGACATGGTCACAATATGTTTTCAATATTCTGTTGGCCTCCATGTTGAATGCATTTAGACTGAGTCTTCAGTCTTCTCCAGTCACACATTCAACATATATATGGAGAAATACTCAAGACACATGTGTTGCCAATGTGATGCCCATTTTAAAAGTTTTTTGAGTTTTGCATGAGCGCACATTCAAGAGACATTTTGAACACTTTTCAGATTTTTCTTGTTATTTTCCAGTGCAAACATCTTGAAGACATGCAAGACCCTGGGGAAACACAGGCAAGACCTATACAGATCTCATGTGGTTGCAATAAGAATCACATTTTAGATGTTTCCCCCACATGGGGTCGACACATATGCTAAACATAATTTTAAATGTTATTCAAATGTTTTCACAATGTTACTCTGTCCCAAATATTGAATATATGTGGTACACACCATGAAACATGTGCAAGACACATGAAAATCGTAGACAGCTCTTGTTTTGAATGTTTTCTGTGTTTAGCACTGGTTGGGAGATTCAAGTTTTTCAGCACAATTTATGGTGAAAAATGTTGTTTGTTTTTCAGACATTTTTCACCGAAAAAGGTAGTGAAAAACTCAAAACATTTTCACTATTTTGTGAGTTTGAGGTGAAAAAATCAAAAGGAAGCTCAAAAGAGGTGAGAAAGATTTGAATTTTTCTCCACTTTTTTCAGTGAAAAATGTCTGAAAAACAAACAACATTTTTCACCATAAATTGTGCTGAAAAACTTGTATCTCCCAACCAGTGTAGCCTTGCTCAACATTTAGCACACATTTTGAATCTTCATCATATTTCCTCTGGCCACACATGGAGAACATACGTGAAAGCCTTGTTAAATGACTTCCAATACCTAGTGATAACATATTTGAACTGTGTTCATCATGCTGCGCTGATCATCATGAGAAAGATATCTTAATTTCAGAATTTGGCCCCCTTAAATATGTGGAGCGCATTGTAAATTGGTTCTCAATGTTTTTCACATGTTTGGCCGGTAAATAATTGGTTATCCTCCCTGTGTAGTCGATGTTCTTGGTAAATGTGCTCACTTCACCAAGTGCACGACCCGGATCAATGCCATTGACACCGCCCGGTTGTACTACCGGAATGTCTGGAAGCTCCACGGTACACTGGAGAAGTACATTTCTGACTGGGGTCCGCAGTTTGTTGCTGAGTTCACCACTGAGCTTTGGCATCTCATCGGCATCAAACCGGCGACCTCTATGGTGTACCACCCACAGACCGATGGCCAAACCGAGCGCATCAACCAGGAGATGGAACAGTTCATCCGCATCTTCACTAACTAAGCAGGATGAATGGGACGATCTCCTGCCGACCGCAAAGTTCGCTTACAACAACCACGTTCACTCTTCCATGTAGTATGTCCCATTCATGACCGATACCGGTGAGACAGCACAACACCAATTGTGCGTCATCTAGCTATTTTTGCACTCACAAACACATATTATTTGAGTTGCATGGTAGTTTCTAGTAGTACTATCCACTAGTACTCTGGACTTCTGTTCGGTGATACAAAGGAGAGCCAGAGTGAGCTCCGAGCTGCTGGTTGTAGTGTTTAGACCAGGGTTTGCGCACACTGCAGCCCATCTGTCTTACACAGAGAGGAGATAAACACCACAAAAGCCCCAGAAGTCATCATTGGATATTGTATCCTACAATAGAAGACCAACGACTGCACAGTGGAAGTCATGGGAGTCACACAGAGTACTAGCAGAATGATTGGAGGTTATAGAATTCGACCGTGGCAGGTTGCATGATGCCGCAGCGCCATCGAATGACTTGGACATAGGCTGCAGGGACGTAGTGATCCCCCGTGGGCTGTGCTGAAGCAGTGGAAAGCACTAGCAGAGGAGATCTACATAGAGAGAGTACACGTGGGGAGACGTGTCGCATCCCTAGTGACAAGCAGAGACACATAGAGTGGTGCAATAGGATCTATTCCATTGGACTGGAGTTCAAGTGGGTTCAGTCCGTTAGGCAACGGACCGTGGCCTCACTTTGACGAGAGAGAGATTATCCTGAGGGTGGGTTCAACCCCGTGCCCACCAGGTTTCATGCTCCCGAGTGTATTCGGCACACCGCGGCATGAACCAGATACCCAAATCAGGACGTGGGAGCCATGCGGAGGGTGGCTCTTGGCATACAATGACTCAGATGGACATGTATTGTTTTTATCTGTTTTCTCTCTTTCATTTTCACATGTAAACCATATCTCTGTAGTATAAATAGGGCTTGATGCCACCGCGGTACGCCAGTACATTGCACAGACAATTGTTGCAGGTGTCCTCAGGCTAGCTCGCGGAGAGTAGATTCTACCTCTGTTTGTAGTTTGTCTATAAATTGAAGTTTGGTTGTTGGCTCTAGAGTTCAGTTGAGTTAAGAGTTAGGCTTCACGTTGTTGGCCCTGCAGGCAGTCTTCACGTATAAAAGAGAGGTTATCCTACCTAAGTGGGCTTGTTGCTTCGCCTGTTGCTTCTCTAATTGCATCCACAGCTGAATTGTCCCGCGGTAACCAACAGGTCGCCAGCTTGGTCGCCAGCAAGGTACTTAAGCCTTGAAAGTAGAGCAAAGGTTCCTGTCACACAGAAGTGAAGGTCTACAACGAGGATTGCTTGGTGTAAGAGTATTGGAAAGCTGGATCTGTGACCTCAACTTGAGGATTTGCTGATGAAACCTTACAAACTCTGCCCTGACGTAGCTGCAGCTTTGTAGTTGCTTGTCTCGTCTTGTATCCAAACCAAACCCCTGTTCATTCCTGTTCATTGAGGCTGCGGGCATTGTTTTTGTACAAATCCTGCATAGTTGAAGTGCTGCAGGCTTGATTGTTGGTCAGATAGTGAAGGATTCGTTGTCACGCTTTGGGTTTCAAAACCAGTAGTTGCATACTACGACTTGGACCCGAACTCACCAAGGGAGTGCACTTGTTCTTTGGGAGTGATAGTTTGTCGTGTGGTTGTTAGTTGTGGTGTTTGTTAGCATTGCACTATATATTGCATTTCAAGCTTATTGTTAAGCGCACCATTTCACCGGCCAGCTCCCCCAGATGGGGTTTGAGCCGAATGGGCTGCGTTTGAAGGTGGAATCAGCCAACGAATTCCACGACCAGATCGCCTTTGGCATCTCCGAAGCTCAGGCCACCCTAGTTAAAGCTAAGGAGGAGTACAAATGGTATTACGACCGTCAGCACCGGCGACCGAGTCTGGCTTGACACCTCAGACATCCAGACCACCCGGCCGTCAGCCGGTCTCTTGCACCGACGCCTTGGCCCCTTCAAGTCATTAAGGACCTCAGCCGAGGTGCTTACAAGCTGGAACTGCCACGCCGGCTCTCTCGGCTCCACCTGGTATGTCTGGTCGTGAAGCTGCAGCTCGTGGAAGACGACCCCTTTGAAGGCCACCCAGGTGGTGCCCCTGGCAAACCGCCGGAATGGGAAGTCGAAGCAATCCTGGATGCCAAGATGCATTACCGGTCGCTCTGGTACTTGGTCAGGCTCAAAGGGTATGATGCATCACACAATCAGTGGGTCAAACATTCCGACGTCTTCACCCCAGAGGCCGTGGCCGAGTTTTACCAGAAGTATCCAGCGAAATAACGAACCATTGCCGCCACTGCTTTCGACTCCCTACCCTTCTGCGATCCCACCCTCCACATCCGGTCTATGTGTCAAGGCGCCGCATTCCAAGGGGGGGATGATGTCAGGGGAACCCCCCTTCGACGCCCTTCCAGACGCTCTGGTCGCGGTTCCGGTTACCGGTTGACTGGCAACCCGGTCATGGCATCCAGCCTGCAATCAAGCCCGGCATCTCTGCCGAGATCACCGGCATCTCTGCCGAGATCACCGGCATCTCTGCCGAGACCACCGGTCACATGGTCCTAGTCAGTAGCTACTTTATACCCACGACCTGGCATGGGAATCCTCAGAGCTTCTTCTCTTCGGATTCCCCTCGCCAGTTGCACCCTTTGTATACTTATTTAGTCCTTTTATTAACTTCGGATTCCCCTCGCCAGATCCCCTGGACTCTGAGGTTGCCCTTACAGTAACAGACAATGTGCTCAACTCGTGGTGTCTTCAGGCGCCGTGGGGTGGGACAGAGTTTCAAGAAGAGAGTTATTGAGTATCCAACCGGGCTAAGACAAGATGATAACTAGATATGATGTATGGTAAATAAATTCAGAGCACTATGATAGACTATGTGGGATGGTAAAATATGATACAAATTGAACAAAGAAATGGTTTAAAAACCTCGGGATAGGATGTGCATTAAAACTTCTTGGTGATGAGTTCAGCGAGAATCTCTGTGGTGCGCAAAGACTCTCCTGTATCACAAGGAGCACAATTATCTTCACAGAGACCCCAAATTTCGCTGGTGAGGCCTTTGAGACAGTTGAGGGTCGCGTTCTGAGCCTGGAGAAGTTTTCTGTGGTGTTGGTCTGCATGGGCTTGAGTGTTGTTGAGGTGCTGTGTATCCTCTCTGTTGCGCTGCTCAAGAATGTCATGGAGGATGTGGCAGCAACAACGTTTTGACAGTGGTTTGACGTCCGAATTACTCCTTGGAGGTGTGGTTATGGTGGCTGGAACACACACTGCAGCACACCAAATTGATGGCTGTCCTTCAATGTGTCGCAGTCACATCAATCTGGGTCCGTTTCGTCCCAACGTTGGGGAGAGGGTAGCTGGGACATAAATGAACGACTTTCACCTTAAAAGTTCTCCCAAATGGCTCGGTATTCATCATGTAAAATTCACGCACCAAACGGCCGCTGCAGCAAAATCGCTTTCCCTAAACTTGGTATTAGACTACAAACAGGGTACCGTAATGTGTGCCCGTTGAAATAACAAATTTAGTATATAGTTTTGTGAGATTTGGTCAAGAATTGAGTGAGAAATAAATCAAATACTAGGGGCCATCAAAAATCACCCAAAATGGCAGCTGTGCCAACTTTCATGCAAACAGCGACAAAAGGTGCTGAAACAGTTTTAAATTTTCACATACTTGTCCGAAAAACACCTGATAATACCACCAACTCCCTATAGTTATAGGGCTAAGGAACTATCAGAGTTTAATTGTAAGTAAGTCTGAAATAAGTATGAGGAATAGAAAGGAAATAATAAAATTAGTAGAATTGTAAGTAAAGCACATTTCGCAACTTCCTCTAGGCCAATGAGCCGCGCCAGGGTGGAATTGATCGAGACAGAAAGATTACAGATACTTGACCAGTACTTGACTTGACGGCCGATTGAAGGGTGTGAAGGTGGCATGAGTTTGAGAGAGCATTGTCCGTCCGTCCTTCCGTCTTCCAGTGGACGGGACAACCGTCCTCACTGCCGTCCAGCGATGGTACTGCACACTGGGCAGACCAGCACTTAGCCCAGGGACAGGACGGGACGGTTATCCGTCTGTCCGTCTCTCCAACGGGTACGGTGACGATCCCTAACCCCGAGGTTTGTCTCTTATATACACACTACACATATGTGCACTCATTCTTCCGTGGTGTACACCCAGGGCTGTCGCTGACGAGGACAGGCAAGAACATGTAGCCCAAGGAGGGTTACTCTGAACACCACGGAGTGGTGCGAGCTTGAGTCGTGCGTGGCTGCAAGACACGTCCGATGTTTTCCCCTGGTACTGTGGCAGGAGGATGTGGGGAAGGAGACGTGTCCACAGTCGTGGAATGTGGAAAGATGCAAGCTGGGAGTGATGTGCTTGTTGTTGTGAGTTGAACATGTGATCTGTCTTTAGAAGGGGTCGATTGCCTGAGTTAGTCCATGAAGTCGTGAAACGGTGGAGAATCGATGGAACACGAGTTGTGGCGAGTGTGGGTGGCAAGGCTGTGTTAAGAATGCTGGCTCACAGCCTCACACGGTGTGAATCCCGATCAAAGTTCGCATAACTTTTGGCCGAAACGTTGCTTTTGCCTTGAAATCTGGTATGGGAGGTCCCGAAGGTTGTACTTGGTCCCTTTGGTGTCAAGTGTTCACAATTTTCAACTCCTCCATAAGATATTCGCAGGTGGCCGACTACCTAGGGGGTGACTGACTACCCAGTGGCCGATAGTACCTACCTTCGTGGAAGGTGTGCGGCAGGTGTGCCATAGGTTGCATGCAGATAACACGGCAGATGACCACGCATGAGGCCTGGCCCACGCTTGGCAGCATTCTTTAAATACTGTGATCATGTGCTCTGATAAGATTAGATCCATGTCCATGAATTTTTCGAGTATGTGATGGATTAATTAGTCCCTTCAGCAGGAGCCAGGAGAAAATGCCGCGACTGCCACGGCGTTGCCGTGGCACTGCCGCGCCAATCGTTGTCTTTGACTAAAGGTTGAGATTGGTATTCTTTCGTCTTGAAAGAAACATACCAGGGTACAGCACATATTTGTTGCCTCAATAGTGCATCTACTGGCCAAATAATAATATTTCTCTGTAGCTTCCTCAACAATCTTCTGCACAGACGTCCAACTTATATCCATCACATTTCTGGTGATAGTAAAATGCGTTCAAACGTCAAATGAAGGCATTGGAGGTCTCGAAATTCATTTCTCTCGTTGGGGTTGGTCGCGTCAGTTCCGCGTCAACGCCGCGGCAGTGCGCGTCAGTGCCGCGCTAGTCCGCCGCCTCACTGTCGGGGCATTGCACATCATTCCAGTATTGTTTCTACTTCTTCAACACTTGCCATCCTATTGCAGACTTTCTCACGGTTCAAGTTCCAGCGTACTACATCACTTCAACTCTCTGCACTGTACGCAAATGGCGCAAAATTCCAGGCATGAAGGCCCGACTGCAGAGCTGTCGACAGTCACAGGAGTACAAGGTGCAACTTGTCCGCAGTTCTCGCGTGGACTCTGGCGATCAACCAGAAGATCAAATCAGAACGAAAAGCTTTCAATCTATCCAGTCATTAGGTCTCCAGTGCCTAAAGCCCATGGCCGACACTGGACAAGATACTGCGCTCTCGCTTGGACTGGGGAATATCACCTCCATGGAATACCAGAAAACCTGAAAGACACGTTACTAAGGCGCAGCTATTGCCCCTATGGCGCGGTAGGTGCGCGTCAGTTATCCTCATCGAATCTTATCTAGACACATGGATGGCTGAACCTGCATGCAACTTTATAGTTCCCACTTCTTTCATTCGATCCTACCTCTTAGAAATTTGCATTGCATTGCCTTCAAACTGAACTCGTTTCAGTATCCATCAAGTCAACTAATACGGTGTTTGGTCCGACTACTGTGAAGGACTCAAATTGACTGATCTGGAAATCCATCGAACCAAAGCATCCGGCAAGGTTATATTCCCCTTGAGCACAGCGCGGTACTCCGTGGAGCTGCGACAGCGCAGCGCAGCCGTGTCACTTTTCCGCCGCACTGCTTCAAATTTTGCATCTTTGTGCCTAAGAAGATTCAACGAATCTGCAAAGTGCCGCTGAAAAAATGGGGGAGGCCTCCTGAGAATATGTGCATTGTGCACTTCGGCGGACCGTGACGGTTAATTTCCTTGCTTATCTGGGCTATATATCTTCCCATGATGAATAGAATCAAGCACGAGTGCAAGCCATACTCAGGGCTTTGTTCAGAATGCTACGAGCCGGGCACATTACCCTGCAACATCGCGGGCATAGCCATAAATTCACAATCTAGCCGCGTTTCTTCTCCCGGTCAATTTGCGTAGGATATAAAATAGCATACTGACTTTGGCTTCCGTGCACTTTCGAATTTGGTTGCCCTGCATAGCTGCAGATTAGGCATGGCAACATTGACATGTACTTGGTCCCTGCAGTTGACCAAGTAAATGAAGAAGGGTGCAGCCTTGCTGTGGACTCATTCTGAGAAGTCGGTGGGGTTTGAATTGGTGCCGCAGAAGGCCACGACAACAGAAACTCCACAAGTTTGCAAGAGTTACAGCTCTTTGCAGTACAACAGGCGCGGTCTGTTTTTTTCTGTTTTGGCAAGTTTTCATGAGGACAGCTGCCCTGAGCTCAATTCTCAACCGTTTCCCCTCAAAATAGGCTCATTTGATTCACATTGAAAATCCACAGCCAATGGGATACCGGTATTTCTGATCCTTTCACGTAATATAATTTCTTGTGGAAAAACTTGGTTTTGAGTAGGACACCTGTGGCACTCGGAATACTGACCCATTGGCCGAGTTTTTGGATATGCTATACATCTTATGGGGCCCTATATTTGCCATAATCTGCCATCTCTTTCTCATCCACTCCAGCCTTCGCTCTGAGCCCACCTAATTCGGTTCCTTTTCCCCATATCTATTCCGAGCCAATGACTTTGATCACCATTTAGCTCTGGCCAACTCCACTTTATCTGCGTGCCGCTCTATTTAGAACGATCACAAGGCCCACAATCACGCACTCAAGGCCTGCCCAAAAGCAGGTCCGTTTAACGTTACTCCACTTTGGTTCCTCCCACCATCATCACACTACTCACTGGCACTGAATAGCCTTCCTGAAGCTCTCCGCAAGATACGCCAAGCATAAGACCTCGTGCAATCAAGCAGCCTTCCTTAATAAAGTGCTGAAAGGTCATTCTCACTGGCCCAATCAAGTCCCCCCCAAGATATGTAGAGCATCAAGACCAGGGACTACATAATGTCTGGCAACTGCACTTGATGTCTGTTCCGGCCTTGCTCCATCTCCATCATCATGCGTGCCAGCTTGGCTGCTGTTCTCTCACTTTCAATCCGATGTTCAATGGCTGTCTTTGCATGAGCTAAGCTCGCTACATGCTGATATGCAGCCAATGTGTCCGGCTACGGAAACCTTATGATTTTCGCATTTCAGCAACGGAAACATTGTGCATGTCATCTAATGGTGTCAGTACTAAGTTCCCAAAGTAGCTGGCAGGATATTGACCACAGAGTAATGGTGGACCATGGAGGGGTAACCTCTATTGTCTATGGCATGTGCTTGTTCCAAAACCTGTAAGAGAATGTGCAGTCCAACACCAAATATCAGGGATGTTTCATTTGAATTATCAGGTTCTCAGTGACAGGAACCTCTGAAAACCTAGTCTCAGCTTGGTTCACAGTTCTGTTACAGCCAATGGCGGTACCCAAGGCGCGAATCAAAAACTTACCGTTTTGGGCAAATTTCGATCCCTGAGACCGATTCACTCATATCTCGGTGAGTTTTGCAGGGATCGAGATGAAACATAGATAGATAATTCGTACTAATTCATGCGCAATTAGTAATAGAAAGAAATCCGAAAAAATATCATATCTTGACTTGCCTGACATCTGAGGCATGTTGGCTCATAGATTCGCACTAAGGAGTCCAGTTCTTGTCGGAAGGAGTTGCTTTTTTGGGAGTGTGCTCTTCAGTATGTATAGAACAATGTAATAAAGTCGAAATACAAATAATTGCCCTCCTTCCTTTTGTTTTCTGCTCAACAGTATTTTGTACTGCCATCACAGAATTCTCTCAAACAACCTGGTTTCTGACTCAAATGAAGAAGAGAAAGTATCGGAAAGGGTCTGATAGTACTTTTACATGCTTACGTCTTGTGTATGGTCAAAAAAATGCATGTTCTACATGCTCACGTCGCATTTATTCCCGGTCACCATCATTTCATGACTTCCCGTGATTTGATCAGTCTCATCGTCACTGTCAACGCACGCCGCCAGTGCCACTCAGCATAGGTAAATGGTCAACAAGAAGAAGTCCCTAGCAATTTCTCGACAGCGCAAAAAGGAACTAGACAACAATCAGTCTGAAACTCTTTCAGACTCGGATCCCAGTCCCACATTCTCTCGCTCCAAGTCGGAGTCATGCTCGCTTGAATTCCCTTATTGCCCAACTCCTATGGAACCGTCTTCTGAGTCCGATGGATTCCCTGTGTCTGTCACTGTCCCCACTCGCACCATGAGGTCAAGCAAGCGCAAATCAGAGGCGACTTCTGACGTCTCTGATGTTGATCTCGCCTGACTGGCCAAAAAGAAACCGGGGCCAAAGCCAAAGGCCAAGGCTACCAAGCTGAGCTCGAACAGTGTGGACAACGAACTGGAGAGTGACCCCAAACCTGCAAAGAAGAAACCCGGCCCTCAGCCAAAGTCGAAAAGATAACGGCAACATATGATGATTACCGAGAATAGATGCGACGCGACCCAATTAGCATGTAAAACACGCATTTTTTTGACCATACACAAGACGTAAGCATGTAAAAGTACTATCAGACCCTTTCCGATATTTTCTCTTCTTCATTTTGAGTCAGAAACCAGGTTGTTTGAGAGAATTCTGTGATGGCAGCACAAAATACTGTTGAGCAGAAAACAAAAGGAAGGAGAGCAATTATTTGTATTTTGACTCCATTACATTGTTCTATACATACTGAAGAGCACACTCCCAAAAAAGCAACTCCTTCCGACAAGAACTGGACTCCTTAGTGCGAATCTATGAGCCAACAAGCCTCAGATGCCAGGCAAGTCAAGATATGATATTTTTTCGGATTTCTTTCTATTACTAATTGCGCATGAATTAGTACGAATTATCTATCCATGTTTCATCTCGATCCCTGCAAAACTCACCGAGATATGAGTGAATCGGTCTCAGGGATCGAAATTCACCCAAAACGGTAAGTTTTTGATTTGCGCCTTGGGTACCGCCATTGGCTGTAATTGGTGTTTGGCTCAGAACGCGTCTCGTGTTCTGTCAGATGATGTGGGAACCAATGGGGATTGTCCCTAATGCGGTGTTGATCCACTAGGATCACTGAGAACCGGTGCTATCTCTGGCATCATCATCCACAACCAGAACTATAATTAGTTCTCTGGATCTTTTCCTCGGAAACATATCAACTTGGGTGTTGATTGGAAGCTACCAACTAGTACTACTCAGTGCTAGCAGAGTTGTTCAAGGGAGACCTACAAAAACCTAGGAAGACCAACTGGAGTGGCCAGGGTATTGATGGAAATCAACTCTTCATCACGCCCCACCTGAAGTCCGACGATCTGTAATGCGGAATGTACTCGGAATGGTGTCAGGATGGCATGCTCAGGTTGGGGACCAATAGGAACTATACCATTTCACTTACCAAGACGGATACATGGACTTTTGACTAATTCTCTATTATTCTCAGTGTTTGTAATATTTATTCACAGACTTGTATAAGTAGTTAGGGCAGTTGGCTTGATTGACACGTGATCTACCCTGATACTAGTGAGCCTAGCTCACGCTCAGGGCACACCCGGACCTTCTAGACCTCTGCCATCCTCTGGGATTGTACTTGTATCGAATATCATATATTCTATTGGGTGGAAACATCTCGAATCATATTGAATCGTATTGAATCGCCGGTCTTGGACCTTGAATCATATTGAATTGTACTATTGAATCGTCTACAATCGTCTCGAATCGTCTCTGGCTCGTATTGGCTCGTTGGAATCGCGTCTTGTATATTGGATCATATATCCCATCATTGGGAACCTACTGGAACCGTTGAACCTTGCGTTCTCGTTTCTTAAAACCCACCTTTGGCTGTCTGCCACCCTACCCTTTTGTCTCGTGTGGGCGGTAAAGCGAGTTCTTACGCTTTCTGCAACAATACAACACTGTTTCTCCATCACAACCACGTCTATAAATTTTCTCTGCAACCTTTAATAAGGCTCTGTACCAGGGACACAACTCGTCTGACTGTTGGAACTATTGGCTATCTGGTTCTCGCTCGTTCTTGTGGAACTTTGTGGTTAGATTCGTCTGGTTGCAAGGTTTCATTGGGTTTTTGAGTTAGGGAAGAAGTTTCCATTGGCTTCCATAGTAGGTCCAGAGCACATCGATCAACACCTCATCCCAGTATCAAAACCGAGTGACAAGATTAATTGGCCAAAACTGTGCAATGGTCAGCCACAGCTCCGCATCAAACTACACTTGACTGGTCACGACAATAAACGCGGGATACGTCTCGGGACTTTCAACACTTTTCGGAAGATTGACCACTACAAGACCTCGAACCGAATCTGAGACTCCTGGCAAGATTCTTCAAGTTATTCGAGCCTACAACGAGGCCTCCATTCTTCCATTCTGACCTGCTACCAGAAGCCGTCCTCAATGTTACGTCCCACCCTTCTTTTGACCACACTCTGAGTGGGTCCCTCATTCCTTCATTCTTTCGGGCCGAATGTCACTCAAAACTATCCGCGGGGTTGGCCTGGAACAAGAGCTGTGCATATGAATGGACTTCTTTCAACTCGATGCAACACTCAACAACATCTTTCCCCAGCGGATTTAGCCCAACTCATGTGTTACCGCGTTTCCTTGTTATACTACTATTCCCAAATCGACCGTCTCTAGATGTCACTGAAACTTTATCCAAGTTCTGGAGCTTCCCCAAGCACGTCATTCGGAAGTTATTCCTCTTATTTCTGTTTAAATTTTCTGATGCGACGTGCTGTAGCAAATCCGCTCTGTCTTTCCTCATGCCTCCACTCAGCCGTGACGTGGCGGTCACTCGAATCTGCTTCGATTTCAGAATCATGTATGCCCTTCTATAGCATCTACTGGTTGCTGTCCTAATGCCTGCTTTCTTCGCATTGCGGCATCAAGTCTGTATGTCCTTCAATTCACTGTATTCAACATCCAGTTAACCGAAACGTCACCTCGCCGGAGCTAGCCGCCCCGTTTGACTAGCCGAGGTGCCGCCACTGAAAACCAGCACCTCGCCACAGGCTAGCCGAAGCTGGCTGAAGGCCCACTAGCCCAAAATAGCCGGGAGCTCGCCACAGTCCCGACACCGTGGGGCTAGGTCAAGGGCTAGCTGAGAGCTAGCTTCAGCTGCCAACCACCAGCCGACGGCTCCACCACAGCTCCAAAACTTGTTGGCTAACTGGGTGGTGAATGCAGCGATTACATGTTCCACGGTCTTACAAGCTGGTCACTGCTTTCCTGGTCGGCCCACTTCTCCGATCTGTCTCGCCTGCGACATCTCCTCAGCATGAAACTGCCAGGCACAGCTCCGTGAGTTTTCAATGTGAACCTGGCATGCTGTTCTCATTCTCGATGCTACCCCCTCTTTCCCAACATCTTTATAGCTGGTTTCAACAACCCTGCCTCCGCACTCCATTTTCGTCTGATTTATCGAATTTTGCCACATTCTAGGAAGTGGTACAGAAGTTCCCACTCATTATCACTGGTGGTGCTCGGTGTGTGCACCGGTACTTACTCCATTCCTGTTCTGTATGGGTTGTACTGTACTGTACCAACATGTATGGGAGCAACTGTCACGGTCACGGTGGCCTCTGTTGCGTTGCCCAACCCGTACCATGTCCCGGTTGCGGTCGGGGTCGTTGCCCAAAAAAATACTGTGACATATATATATTCTTGAAATAATGAAAATAAAGTCTAAAAAAATCAAATAATAATAATAATAATAATTTAAGAGCTAGAATCGTCATCTAAATCCACCTCCACTGGAGCGCCAATATTTGACCACTTCTCCCCCTTGTCATTGAATGCCCAGATATCTTTGTCCTCGTCTGACACTGTCAATCCCTCGCCGCTGTCAACATGCTGCTTTGCTTTGATTTCTGGAATGCTCAATGCACTGACACAAATATCCAAGACATTTTGGACAACTGTCGCCAACGGAGTATCGGAGTCGTCTTCAGGAACTGTGGATTCAGCAAGTTCCTGCCAGTTTGGGATATTGCCACCGTCGGTAATCTCGCCGCCACTGATCCCAGCGTCTAACGGGAGGTCCAGGAGGTTGACAGACCCAACGCGCGCCTTGATCTCGTCACTGAGTATTTTGTCTGTGGTAAGATATTGGCGCAAGGCCTTCCTGGAGGCACGGCTGGTAAGACATTTGTATGAAAGGTTATACTCGGGTTTCCCTGGAACAATGCACTTCTCCCAGGATTTTTGATAACGTTGCGGCCCTCCCGGCTGGTTAAAAAGTCGTAGAGATCAACACATGTGCGAACCGACACATTTCGCAACACCGGATATGAATTGGAGAATTTGACGTCCTCGGGGGTGATTCCCGATTCCACCTGACCTTGGTAGCAACGGACAAGGTACTGGAGCATTGAATGTCGGAGATGGTGTTTTGCGACACGCTGAAGACCAACATCCTGCGGCTGGAAAATAGGAGTGCAATTACCGGGGGCGTAGATCAGAATGATATTCGGGTATTCCTTGGCGACAAGCGTGCGCAATTCCTGGGAGGTATGAACTGGGTAGATGTCATAATAGACAATAGCCTTCTGATCTTCGTCCAAATCCTCTTCCGCAATGAGGCGGTCAAGGTACAGCTTGATAATGAATTTAAACCAGGCGGCCATTGACGAGCAGGTGCTGAAATGACTTGTTTGCTTTGTGCTATTCGCGAACGAGAATAAAAAACCGCGGGCGATGGCGTC
This sequence comes from Mycena olivaceomarginata, assembly GCA_029378375.1. Taxonomy (NCBI): domain Eukaryota; kingdom Fungi; phylum Basidiomycota; class Agaricomycetes; order Agaricales; family Mycenaceae; genus Mycena; species Mycena olivaceomarginata. The sequence continues at coordinate 15,926 of JARKIC010002440.1, forward strand.
TTCGAATCCATCTGCTTCGCCCTTTTTGGGAAGGGAGCGTGCAGACTTTCTAGCCCAGAGTTGCTCCAGCGGAAGCGGGTTGTAGTCGGTGGAAGTGGCAATGCCAAGCGTGTATGCCCGTTTCTTGTCCTTGGCAAGAACTGAAACCTGCTTCGAGCCACGAGCTTCGAACGTCTGGCCGTGGTTGGGCAGGATATAATACCCAGTCTGGTCGTAATTGATACCAAGCTAATAATTCAAAGGTAAGTAAAAGCCGTAAAATTGATTTAAACAGAACGTACCTTTGCTGGAATATTTTCCGATTCAATGGCATGCACCAAACGGAAAAAGGTGCGTCCACACAGTTCAGCAGCATTGTCCGGGAGTTTCTTTGCCGCCTGAGTAGCCTTTGTTGACAACCAATCAAGCTGGCTCTCGAAGAAGGTATGGACAAAGCGCTCGGAGCAGGAGAACTTGGTAAGCAGTGAGGGTTCGTTCTCCTTGATTATCGCAAGCATGAGTGATCGGGCAATGGGGACATTAACAACACAGCCTGCAGTCTGCAACCCTTTCAGCGTCATAACGGTCTTCTCAACGATATCCGGATGAGCAGCTAGCACGCCGGTATGACCCTGGCCGCCCAAAGACCGTCTGTTGATTACATTCTTCACAGCGGCATCTGTAAACCTCTTCTCGTTTGGAACGATCCACTTCCACAAGGTCGCCCGATGCAACGTACTTCCCGGTGCAGCAAACAGTTGCGGGTGTGAATGCTGGAGATCTGCAACAGCATGTGCTGCGGACCAGCCATTACGCCGAACAGCCGCCTCGATGAGCGTGAAGAGGAAGGGGTGGAACCAGAAGACCTTCTTGGATGCGCCCTGTTTAGCCCCGCCCTGTGTTCCATTACGCCCTTTCCTCCACTCCTGCGTGTAAGGACAGGAGACATCCGCAACATCGCCAATGCTTGTTCCTTGAGCTATCGCAGTGGCACTATTCATCAACGCCACCGTCGTGTTATTGGTGGCACTAGGAGTCTGCGGTTGTGCGGCTCTCTTCCTCTCTCGCTCCCGCTGTTTTCGCAAGCGTGCAAGATCCCTCTCGCGTTCCTTTCTCTTCTCGGCTGCCTTCTCATCTGCCCGCTGTTTTGCCTCGCGCTTCTCGGCCCCAGCTTCTGCCTCACGCGCCCAGTGCTTCTGAATTTCCTCTGGGGTCGTTTTTTTGCCATCCAAATGCAGCTAGTTTTTGCTGCTTGGGATTCCCAATGACGCCGTGGGGAATCTGCAGGGCCAGTGACGATGATCCAGAGGTGATATTGGAAGTGGATGGCACTGATGTTGGTGCCGAGGGGAGGTTATCGGAGGTACTTGGAGCAGCAGCTGGCAGCCACGGCAAGTATGGTGAATGCGTCTCTGTTTCAGAATCACTGTCGATGACAATGACATTGGGTTTCGATTTTTTGGCAGGAGGAGAATTGTCTGCCACCAAAGCAGACAAATCGGCCTGTGGCGGCGCCGTCGCTTTGCGTTTCGGAGGAATTTTTGCACCCGATTCCACAGCCGCTGTGATGAGGCGCTCGAGCCATGCATTACAGAAGGTAGCACGGTCTCCTTCGGACATCTTTTTAACAGCAGTCTTGAAGAGCGATGTTGCAGGGTTGGATGGCCGGCATAGGGAAGTACAACTAAATGCTGGTTTCGGCTTTACCATATTTCTATTTTTATTTCTAGTTACATAATTATTTGTACAGTAAATACGCACCCACCGTGCCAGCGAATCACGATCCTACCTCATACGCTCATTTTGTGCGAGCCAGTGTGGGCTAGCGCCCAATTCCCGTGTTCCTTTCGTTCCCGTTCGTTAACTATAAACTCGCACGGCACGCACTTCGGCGTGCGAATCATCACATACCTTCGTTTTCCCAGCCCCGCACGAATATGACCACTTTCCCAGTCTACCGGTACTCTCCGGAACCTCGGATTTCACAACCTACCCATAAATCGATTTTCCTAAACATAATTTCGCCAATCTACTCTAAAACCGACCGGCCACCGACCCAAAAACGAATCTCCAGCTCGGCTCTTTTGCCTTGGAACAGCGAAACCAGCTCCTCAAGCCGCTTTCCCCGCTCCAAAAATCGCAGTGGCTGTCCTTCTGCCGTCAAGATGTGAGTCTGAAATGAGACTTCAAGTGCATGGCCTGCAGCAGCAAAGTAGCCGCCTTCGTCGAGGCGAATTTTATCAAAATAAAAGCGGTACTATCCCCCCCACCCCCCCACCGTCCCGGACAAACCTAGTACTCGGACAACCAAACATTTCTCATGCAAAACTCAACCGTTTTCCGAGGTCTTTGGCTTAACATGAGCGTTAGGAGGTGCGCTGTAGATATAGAGTCAAAAAACCCTACCATATAGCATCTTTCGGATATATATATTCAGGGAAAGTTGGCAACTTGGGCCATTTTCGCTGATTTAGCCTATTTCAAGGCCTAGGGCCTTCTCCCTATACCTTTAATATCTCCTGATTACATCCAAAAAATACCTTTGCATCATAAAAGTGCCCAGATAAAATTTCAGAGGCACAGCTGTCTTGCAGCCATCACAATGGACCTAAAGATCACGCCATGCCTGCCAAATTGATCTCCCAACTGCCAAAAATGATGGCAAGAAATTTCATGCTATCCGTCGACCACCCTGTGGTTGCTTCGACCTCCCCTTCATGAATACTACATTTCCCATTGAGGTCCTCCACCCTATGAATTTTGGAGGCGCCATGACCACAATCTGGTCCTGTAGAACGCCAGCAATCAGAATTTGACGTGTTACCTAGAACTCGGACACCTGACCTCTTCCGAAAAAAACGACGCTGTTCGCCCAATTCTTACTTGTTTCTCTTAAAGTAAAATTCGAAACCAGGGTAAAAGACAAATTGTCGACGATCTCGCCACTCACCTTCAGCCCAGAGTTATTGAATAAAATGATATGCACTGATTTTCCTTAGGTGTCCGAGATCTAAGGGGGGGATAGTATCACTTTGAATCCAGCTGACATCACAGACCCTTTGCTAGCGGCTATGGCAGGTCTCGCAATAGCCTGCGGAGAGTACAAGTTCATTGCGTCTATATTGGGTCATTGGAGAAGCATGATAGTGTTGTCCATAGGGAGTCTTAGTCTGTAGTTAAGTGCACGGTTGTATATACTCATCATCACAGAAAGTAACCGGTTTTTTGCTATTTTTGGACATAGACCTTGATGGCTCTCAAAATTCTGAATATATTGGATAGCTGCTTATTCCCTATCCCCATATCAAAAATCAGGCATTCGATAGTGTGAAAATGAGAAATTCATATGGAGTAGGTTGAACAATCCAAGACTTGACGAAAAGTTAACCTGGGCTCATACAGGAGCACCTGGTAGGGTTGAAAATCTGTCAGCATCCAGTCCAGCATCCATTCTTGCTTTCCCACCTCCTTCCACAGCAATCACGCACCTGTGGTTTGGCACAGTGGTGGAGACAAACAAGATCAGTGATTTCATACATCTGATAGGTTAAATAAATACCAAAATTACAGGACATGGGTTGATATTATCAGGACACCCAAGTCATGGGTATAATGCAAGACCTTTGGAGAATGTTTGTGCTCACTCTACAGTAGAAAACCCTTTGCTTTCCAGAGTTGAAATTTCACTGCCTGCACTGGTTTTGTTGGGGGCCACAATTTTGTTGTTGGACTTTTAAGCAAACTATAGGGCTGGTTCATCCAATTTTCAGTATGGGGATAGGAAATAACCAGAGGTATCCTCCATACCCGGCATTTTGAGAAATGTCAAATTTTGCGTCCAAAAATAGCAAAAAGTTAAAACCGGTTACTTTTTGTGGGGATGAGTATGTGGCCTGCTTGTTACAAATCATCGGAGTTTGATTTTGTTCCCATAAGCATTCAACACTTTCAGAATCACTACTCACATACTTCAGGGGGAAAGTGTATTGAATCTTAAATAGAAAGCATTTTGTCTCTTCAGAATCTCAGCCTTGGGGTTACTCCCATCGAAATCAACATCTTGCTGCTTTGGCACTGCCGGGCCATCAAAATTCGGCATTGTTGTTCTTGGACTCTCCGGCAGAGCATTGGCGGAATACATTATTTATTCTGGCTTCCTGAACATGTATATTGAGTCAAAAGAGCAAAGTACATGTCACCGGACTCTTGTCAGCACCAGAGAAATTTTATGATTGGTGACTAGCAGTAACCCATGCTACGCAACGGAGAGTTCACGTTGAGATTCCACAAATTCATGTACTTAAATGGGAGACATCACTTGTCGCGGACCCTTGGTTGACCTCTCGCGGCATCGTGCACAGTTAGCATTTCCTCGAACACCAAAGATGCAATGTCTTTTGGGCAATCTCTTTTTGGACTGATTTGGCCTAGCTTAATGTTAATTCTTCCCGCTCATAGTCATCACGAACTCGGCGAACTCAGCTTGACTTTACAGCTGTTTCTGAAGGGCTTGGCTGTGAGTTAGCGGCCTGAACATTCCAGTCTCCAATACAACCCCAGGTGATGGGTGTTCGGCGTTATGCTTGTCAATGCTGTTTTCATCAACGGAAAGTAGGCACTCGGCAAAGGTGGGTCGAAAACGATCTGCTACACGAAAACTCACGGAATCCAGCAACAATTTTGCGTGCCATGATTATTGAACATCCACCGCGCCTTTTCTTGTCTTTCCACAAACCGCTTTAGGCCTGTGTGCACCTAGTTGAAGCCGTGTATAAGTCGACCCGTAGCATGTCTCAACATTTATATTTCTGCATCGTGAATTGCCAAATCTTTTGCCTCGGGCACCTCCGGCATGCTCTGGAGTTGAGATATCTGCACGGAATAATGCAGAGTGATAGGGAATCATGTGTATAACCCAATTTAAAAGCTGCTTGGGTATTCCGAGCTGCATTGCTGTCCCATGAGCTTCTCTTGAATTGCAAGTGTCAACCACTACCATATATTTTAAGTAGGGTCTGAAGTTTGAGATCGAATTCAGGACCCTTACAGGCTGGGCCTTCAGTTGGAAGATAGTATAAACATGCCCTCCCGTCTCGAAGTTTCAGCTCAGTCAAGCTCATGGTTGACTATCCGGAAATATTTTGCACACTTCAATGTTCATGAGCGCTCGGCCCTCGGGGACCACTGTTTCAAGTCATCTGTGGTCAATTCATTCCGCCCTCATGTAACTGATTAACTTGTACCCATCCCAAACTCCTATCCATGCCAAAGTATTCAAAATGCCGCGTTCATACTGTACGATCAGTCAGGTTTTTGTGTAGGGGCAAGTTTTCAACATCTGAACAGTTTATAGATGGAAAGATAACACTGAAGTGGAACATGGGTCGAGATCTAACTCCACGGTACGGCGATATAAATAGAAATGTAACAGTCTAGTGGAGTACTCGACAGCCGTTACCTCACTCGGAGCTCTCGGTGCGAGTTGACCGGAGACAAAAGGTGCGACAGCCAATCAAAATGTCCCGAGTCAAAGGTGTTCGATTCTCATCACCCCTTTATTAAAATTACGTATGTCTGTCTGTCTGAAGCCATTTTAAACTCCGCTTTTAATCTATCATTCCGGCAGAAGTGGGAGCCGGCGCGAAGCGCCGGCGAGCGCTTGTATAGATATATAGATAAGCAGGCCAGCGATTGCACGATCGACCTTATCAATAGACCACAACATGCGAGGTACGAGCATATCTGTTGTAGCGTCTGTCTATGAGAGACTAAGGGAGTCTTATCCTGTACACTTTTGTCACACGTCAGAATATATCATTACTGATAGTACTATTACTGCAAAGGAGCTGCTAATAGTCTGCTATGACGGACTGTATATAACGACCGGTCTGGCCCGCGGTGCCAGCGGTGCCCGGAGGGCCATGTGAATGAGTGAGATGCGCGACATTTGATGCGCTGATGCGACACTACTCTGCCATTTGATCGCACGGTGTTTCGTCACACGTTGATTGTTGATCTAGCAAGTAGTGTTTCCCTGGCCTTGGCTCAGTTCAAAGAGAGATATCTCGCATTGCAGGGCACCGCTACTAATCGCTCTTTACCTCCAAAGAAGACTCAAACACAGGGACTCCGTCGCGCAATTAGTTTGAGTTCGAATGGTGGCGAGCCTGCCGCCGCCGATCTCTCAGCAAGTCATGCTGATCCGTCGCGACCCTAGCGGGATGAATTTCAACTGTACCTTCACGTTCATGAAATGGTTCCGGAGGGCATGTCGACAATCGAGTGGTGGGGCGTACGTGAACCGCATTGATACCGACCATTCAATTTTTCAGAACTTTGACAGCTGAACGCTAATCGGTACCCTATGTGGGCGTCACTTGCTCGGGACTATCTCGCAGTCATGTCATCCTCTGTTTCCAGCGAGCGCGCTTTCTCCTCCACTGGTGTAACCATCAGCAAACGTTGTAATCGTCTCAAAGGTGACATTATCGAGGCGCTCCAAGTACTGAAGTGCATGATCCGCCGCGACTTGCTATTCCGGAAGGACGCATTGTTGGACAAGGAGGATGTAGCGGTTGAAGAGATTGAAGGCGATTCTGAGGATGGCGATGACGGCAAAATTTGTCTGGATGGTGGCGCGGAGGATGTCGTATGATGCATTATTTGGGTCTTTCTCCGTGCCTGTGCGAAGTAATTTTGAGCTGTCTTCGAGTTCGAGGTCTAGTTATAATGACCAGAGGCAGTTGAATATGTGTTAATTCCAGGTGAAAACCTTGTGGCTAATTACGCCCCCCATGTTCGAAAAAAGGCACATTTTTTAACCTACAAGCCACGGCTCAAGCCACTGGCTTTGGCCTGGCCCTGGCTTCTCCTGGCTTTGGCCCTGGCCTAGAATTTCCCAAGCCTGAGCCAGACGAAGCCAAGCCAAAGCCATGGCTTCTGGGCCAAGCCAAGCCAGGGAAACACTACTAGCAACCGAGTATCACTGGACATGTTGTGGGCAACAGTAGGAGTGGCCGAGTCGCACTCGCATCCTTTTGGTATGTACTCGTTTCCAAAGCACCGACTTTGTACTTACATATCTGTTGGGACCCGTCAACCCGTAGACGGCCGGGGACGGATGTTCCCGTTGACAAGTCTACCCGTCCGTCACGAGCCGATACCTTATCGCTTTGCTGGACGGGTTGGAGCCCTAGTAGAATCGTCGTCAGAATTGGCACCTATCTACTCTGACCGTACCTATTTGTCCCTGGATTCTGAGGAATCCCGGTTCCACCTGTCCACTACGCAAATTACAACAGACAAGGAAGAAAAGATCGCACACAAGACGAGTATGGTCCAGGCCCGAATTGAACGGGTGACACATGCTTAGTTAGATGTTTCTGGCTTCAACCAAAGGAATCATGCGAACCATTCCGCTCTGGACGTTGGAATACAGCAGTCGGTGTCCCGATACATTGTGGGCATAGAATCCCACATATCTTGAGGTACATGCTCCCGCCAGAAGAAAAGCAAGGTTGTCACTGCGTTCCCCCCCAAAGTAGACAGACCTTGGCCTACCTTGGTGTACCTTGGTGTACCCTTCGTCTACCCGGGTACACGTATGTGTACCATAGCATGTAGACCAAGGTTGGTCGACTTCGGTCTACCTCTGTCTACCTCCGGCTACCTCCCCCTTGCTACCTTCGGCTAAGGGGGTGGCCAGCCTTGGTCTACCCCCGGCTACATTTGTCTACCTCTGTGTACCATTATATATTCATCTCACTGATTACGTTTACATGGTGTTCACATAGGTAGCGCAATGTGTTTGTCTACCCTCTGTCTACCTCAGTAGACAGACCCTTGGTCTACTCGGGGCCGGAACGCAGTGTGTGTGAAATTAGACTGAATTGCAACTAGGTGAAGAAAATGAACATTTAAGCCAGAGACATGGACAACAAAAATGCTATCGACATCGTTAAACTTCAAGCCCGAGTCGAACTGAACCCTAACCCTCCGAGCAAGTGATTGGGAACAGCAGGATAAAATGGGAACGATGAAAAATGCAATCTCAGATCTGATTCGAGGTATCTGCATAATACACAAGATACATACGCGTAGCACTTCGCACCCCACACCGCGAATAGAAGCAGCGGAGAAACAACTTCATTCCGTAGTGCGGCGTGCACGATACTCTTGGGAGGAATAGTACAATATGAGGTTTTTCATCTTTTTCTCTGCTGCTTCACGTTCCCAGTCACTGGCGCTCACGTATCGACGAACCTCAGAGTGGACCCTACCCAAGTCCGAGTTTCCGTACCTCTCGAATGCCATAGCAATGTTGTCTCCGGTCACAGTGCGGGGGTGATGCAATAGGAAGGACATAGAAGAGTTCGTGTAAGACCAGCGTCAGGTCTATGAGGTATGCCATGAAGCAGCGGAGCGTTTCTGGCCTGTGGGATAGTCCGCCTTCAAATTCAGGAAGAATAAAACCAAGAAACGTACGTGTCGTAATATAAATCTGAGACGAATTTCGCGAACCAAGCGGTTACACCCAAAACGCCGATGACGGGACCTGCGCTTGCTGCGAGAGTTGCTCCAGCGAGACCAATCCAGGTCTTTGCAGCTTCAAGATCCTCACTTGAGAACGATTGGTGTAGGATCAACATCTGTAGCGTAAATCGCACCTCTTGAACCATGACTTCGCTTCTGTTTCATCTGCCGTTGCCAGCTGCGCGAGTGACTTGACCTGATCCATAAATTTGGACTTGACGAGGTGCTGCAGTAAATGAGAACAACGAGCGAGGCAAGAGCCGACAACCGAAGACACACATCATCTGGATCATAAAAGTTCCAGCTTTCGGTCATCTCCTGATGAACCGTTTCCAAGCATTTTTGAAGCGTCCGCCCGGGGAAGTGGGTGCTTGATGCGAGGCCGGCCCAATATCCTGGGAAGACTGACGTAAGCAAAACCAAATGCAAGAGGCAGTTGAAAAAATACGCTTCATCCCGACTCTGTCACCAAGGATCAGCCCCGCGAAACAATGGAGGAGAAGACGTACTCAACGCAAGTATTGATTTTTAATTCGGCACTGGCGCGCTGCGCCATGGCGTAAACGATGGATGCATCCAACCCCATGTCTTTCTGGACAAGGTTACAGGTGGTGTTGACGAGCTCGTACAATGCTTCTCGGTCGGGATTCGGTCTTTTCTCAGACAACCCTGTGTGCATGCCTGTCAGTTCATCGCCATCGCCACAACCAAAAAAAGCACCAGATGTGCACGCCCAACTAAGCTCGACATTCAGTTGGGTGCTGAGTTGGGCCAGGGGTGCCACACAACACTCCTGGAAAATAGGCTGTGCCTTCTCTGCACAAAGCTTGTATATCTCCTCCGGTGTCCTGCCCGGCTCGGGGAGTTTGAAGTTGATCATCGACAACAACTTGTCGCGTTGGGTAAAGACGACAACCACGGGCACTGCAAGGCATTCAGTAGGAAATCCAGGTCAAAAAGCCGGTTACCCTTATGCGCTAATGCGAGCTCCACGATCTCTTCATCACCCGTCTCGAAAGCTCGACCACCGGCGCGAGGAACCTGGATACACAGCCTGAAGTACTGGTCACCGGAAGAAAGGAGAACACACAATGGACGTACCAGATGGCATGCACGCGTTCCTTTAGAGGAATATTGGCTCCACTGCGTTCACTGATGAAGTTTTTAACATTTTGAAGATTCTTGACATTGCCAGGCTCGAATCCCATGGAATCGTGCAGGATGAATCGCGAGTTCTGCGGTGAATGAATTTCCGTATAGATGTTACACTTTCCGCGTTGGTCAGTTGACACGGACTGTGGGGCAAGGTCATGCCAGACAAACGACAAAGGGTAATCTGACATACTTTCACGTCGATGCCAAAGGTGTGGCCGATGAGCGACGATTTTCCTGCTCCAGACTATACGGGGATTGGTTATTCTCTCCCGCAGATGCTGACTTGCTGACCTTGCCGACTACCAGTACGCGAAATCTGTGGCAATCTGAGCTCAGTCAGTCGCCCGGATAAAAGGCAGTCGCACTGTGGACAGTCTCTTAGAATCCGTTCGGTCTCTGGGACTAGTGTCTCCGGCGGCATGACGCGACGAAAATCGCAGAGAAAGCGGGGGTGGAGGGTGGACTGAGGCGAGAAGTGAGAAGTCCTGTGTGGAGGAAATGCGGACGTTGGATAGCAGCCGTCCGACGGATCTAATGTGCTATCGCCGAGGAATCATCCCACCCCTGGTCGATTTGAACGACAAAATCAATTCCTGTCTTCGAACAAACGTTCCATATGGGATGGTGTGGGACCTCACAACATAACGCCAGTTCAGCCTGGGCGTATGCGGAGTGAAGTTCGCCGATGACGGCTCTTTACATGAAGCCTGAAGGTGCCGGCATTTGACCAGCTCACACGTTATACAGCTTCCTTCCTTCGCCCATGTCAGCGACCCCTCCGCTAGGGCTCCGACCCGTCGCCGTCAGCAACGGCGACGAGTCCCGTCAAGCAGGGACGAAACCCGTCCGACAAGCGATAAGATATCGTTTCCTGACGGACGGGTACGGGACGGGTTTGACCCGTCAACGTGACATTCCCGGCCGTCAACGGGTTGACGAGTCGCAACAGATCGAACCAAGAGCCGCCGCCGCCACTTGGCCGCCACTGTACGAAATAATTCAGGTGGCGCAGGTACATTCCGAGCACCTTGTTTCCACCCCATCTATGTAAGAAAAAACGTTACGAGTCTTAAATTTTATTTTTAGGTCTCGTTCTTGTGATCCCGTTCCCCGCGAAAATCTGGGTGCATTCCGTACCATGACGTGCTTGAAGTTGTCATTATTTGTTGTCAGTTTTGTTCCCAACACTCCCATTTCCCCGAGAGGTACGCTGAAACGATTCTAGTTTTGGAAGGCTTTTGGCGAAAGATATGTGTCTCATTCCCCGCCCATTCCACCATAATGAAAATGACTTACGGCTCAATTTTGACGAACTTTTGGTGCCTTGAAGGTCCAGGTTGACGAGACAAACGTCTGCGGCAAGATTTTGAAAATCGGAACATCGCACCGAGTCCTCCGCTTTGGCAGATCCGCGATGCGGCCGGTTTGGCAGATCTGTGATGCAGGTCGTCAACAGTCAACGCGCTTCGACGCCTTTTGCTCTTTGCTCTTCTCCACCAACAGCACCTCTCCTCAAACGAAATGCTGCCTCTATCGCACTCAACATGTTTCCTTGGGTTATCTGCCTCTTGGGTTCTTCTGGACTTAGGTCCAACCTCGGTGAACTACCCTAAAAAAACTGGGCGATTGGCTGTAATCTCGACTGTAATCTGAGCTCCACAGCCATTCTACTGGAAGAGCACGCATACGGCTCTCCTCTCGCTCTTACCCCAGCTAGTTTTCTGCCTGGTCTCACTCCCGTCGTTGTCCACCTTGACATCCTTCAAGTCTGCGACACTGCAGGTAAGTTATGGCGTACCCTCTGTGTGTGCTCTTGTCTGAGTCTCCATTTTCTCAGCAGCTATCACTGTCGTTGGTGCTGGGCATGAGGCGGCGTGGCAACTCGGTTTTGGTACGTTCATTCTTTATTTTATTATTATTATTATTTTTTTCAAGTTCCCCAGGGACTTCACTCTTGACTATAAATACTGTGCATCTGTTACTTTCTGCGTGTCCCTTTGCTTAATTTTTGTCAGATTTTATACATTGTGGTCAATACATACCGTTATTTTCTTGCGACTCGGTGCGCAGGATAGCCCGAAGTGGTCTCCCGCCACCCTTCGGAGCATGCCTTGATAAGGCAGCCCGCAGTGGTTCCCCACCACCCTGCGGAGCTTGTACCCAATGCGTTTTTAACGCAACCGATAATGGCTTGTACCTATAGCCCGATGGGCCGCCATGATCGGCTACTACCATAATGCCCGAAGGGCCACCGTAATCGGCTATTCCCGTAGTGCCCGTTGGGCCGCCGGAATCTCCCTGAGAGACGGCTTGAACCTTGCTGTTCACTGGCCTGCCAGAATATCCTTGAGCTTGAACCTTGTAAGCATCAGCCTACGCAACGCCCCTTGGGCCGCCGAAACTAGGAACGGCTCAAACATCTCCGCCGAAGATGCCTCCAACCATTGTTTTTCTGGCCGCAATGTTGATGCTGGCTGTTCTCACCTCTCTCTGCGTTGCGGTGTCTTTTTCTTGAATTCTACGTCTTCTTGCACTTCTATTTCGTGTTCTTCCTCTGGGCTTACCCCAGCCCGAGAATTGATCGGTGGTGGCTGTCGTTTCCAATTTGGCTGGCCAATAATTGCGGATCATGTTGTGGACAGAAATAATCTGGATTCCTTGAATTTGTGTACTCATTTATTCGAATACCAGTGTCGTCTCGAAGACCTCGAACCTGCGCTGACCAAAAATGTTGGTTGTATTGCAGCCCGCATCCGTTTGGTTGATATTTTACCTCACTTGACGCGTGCCGAGCTGACTTCAGTATCCAAAGTACATAATGTGAGAATTATGTCGCGGTTGAATGTAGCGGACGCCAGAAAAAATCATGGAGGATCATACCCGTGAAAAATGTCCTGACATCGTGTCTCTATTGACCCCGGTAGGACATCCTCCAGTGACCCCACGCAAAAGCCGAAGCTCCCTAACACCGATGGCTGAATTGACGCCTTTAGAAAATTTCCAAGGTTCCCTTGACCATCTGATCGGCGAAGGGGTCACTCGAAGGGAGAGGTTCCATTCATCTGAACTCGTTGAAGAGCTGAAAGGGCCAATACTAGCTGAGACAAGCGCTCACCGGCACTCCGCGCCGGCTCCCACTTGCTGATGTTAGTTTTTAGAGCGGAGAAAGAAGCGGCCTTTAAAGCTGAAGAAAAGGAGTATGGGGATATGGCTTCAGACAGGCTTAATCTTATAAGGAGAGTGAAGTGAAGTGATGCAAAGCCAAGAAGAGCAAAATCCTTCATAAAAACTGTATTTCACCGATCCAGCAATTCCGCAGATTGGCATCCGGGCGGAGCTAAATATAATTAAAGTTCCACATGCCGATTGGATGCCGCTAATAGCTGTTGTGCCGAGCGGTCCGTGCTTTGATTGGGCAGCGCAATATAACCATATGGAGATACAGCTTCAGACAGACAGAGAGGCTTAATTTTATAAAGAGGACAAGACAGGCCTCCGCTTCGCTCCGGCATTCAAGATGAATGAAGAAAATGAATTTCAGACGGTTGTGATGCAAATGGAGTGATTATGTGTAGGGACACGAGCTGTAAATAAAAGTTACGCATTCACCTCGGGATCGGGGTCCCATCTTGACAATACATGATTACGACCAGACAATTTTGGTTGAATTGGAAGGTTAGAGAGACGGAGAAAGACAGAATTCACCCACAGCCGAGGAGGAGGGCTTAGGGAGAGCAGGATGGATCGTGTTCAACTTGATGAGCAAGGACCGTTTGACCAAAAATTTTCCGTCATTTTGGGAGTGACGGAATAGGTAAAGAACGGTCGAGGAAATTACCGTGGCCCCAGTGACCCAGACTTCAGAGGAGTTCTGCTTCGAGATTCAAAACAGAAAACAGTTGTCCAGCTGAAGGTTCAAGCGTCAAGATATCATTGCCAACCTTAGAAAGGATTGTTGCAATTCGATCGCGGGACGCTGGGGAGAGAACAAACGAAACAACCAGATAGATGTGCGAGCGGTAAAAGACGTTGATGAAAGCCGGATCGGCCGCCGCACACGAGCTCAGCATTTTCAGGCGAATGGTATGCAAAACAGAGTGAAATTGATGCTATAATCCCACCCGAGAAAATTTTCCTGAGACTGAGTTAAGGAAAGCGCCGGCGAGAAAGTGCTCCAGAATTATCAAAGCAGCTTGACTCAATATTAGATCCCCAGAGAAAGGAAGAAGCGACGAGAAATCATTGCGTGACTTGATGCCAGGAAGAATGGTTGCAATTTCCAGTGTTGATCAAATTTGAGGACAGGCAGGATATTAAGGGGTGAGGGAGGGGATTGTTCGTCGTCCGAGCGAAGGGAATGTATTTATATGTGTCTTCGGGAAGACTACGTGGCCTCCCGGCCTGATAACGATCTTTGAGCTGTGCCGGAGGCAGCAACAGCAGCGATGAACAGCCTTGGACAGCATCTTGTCAAAGAAAGGCTGCGGTCGGTCAGCTGTTGCGCCGCATGGGGTTTCCAAGTGTGAATTGAACTGCGTAGAGGAATTTTGACGCCAGGATATGAGGTCGAGGTCGACTCGATGAGAGAGGCGGAAGGAAGGGGATAAGCCAGATGGGGATGTGTGCAAACATGTACAATGACACACTGAGGTAATCGTTAAAGAACGGTTAATCGGGCTGGTCGGTATCCTGAACAGTCCTAATTTGGCTTCTATTCCACAGCTTTTGTGATCTGAAATTTCGGGCTCCGTGGGATCGATATTACGAATCGGGTGGAACTGGTGTAAATAAACCGTGAGCTATTTCATGCAGTGAAAGAGAACTTTGCAAGGGGATGAAACCAAAGAGTGCGAAATGAAAGCTGTCGATTTTTTTAAAGAAACGGTAGATAAGGGTTGTCTACGCCGCCGTAGTATGATGAACGTGCCAGGCCGCAGTGAGAATATTATGTAGATTTGGGCGATGGTAAATCCACGAGACTCGGTTCGACCGTTCAGTGGTCCCGATCGGGGTAGGGTTTGACAGTTCGCAGTCGTTTTTGCACAGTTCGGAAAGAACCGGAAGCCAGTGCGTGGTTGATCATGGGTCCAGAAGCGTGGAAATATACAATGAACTAAAGGAGTTAGGGAGAGCAGAAAGGCTGAGGAACGGCAAAGGAGATGATATATATGCGAAATAGCACAGGATTTGTACCATCTCGTTAAAGAACGGATAATGAAGTGCGTGCATATCTGCATCTCATGCGAAATTCCCGTGTTGAAGAAACTTGTCCCACTCGATGCCCTGGCAAATTTTAACTGGGTTGATATCATTCCTCCGCAACCGCAAGGATTGACTTATGCAGAAGGTGTGATGATTGCACGGATTCGACACAATAGGTGTGTGATCAGAATCAACTCAGGGAGAGTTTGAATGCATGCAGATGAAATTATGTTTGCGCAGCCAGCCTTGAAGGTTTATCTGAAGTTGCCACCGAGTGGAGATGAGCTTAGTGAGGTCCTGGCCTTTATATTCACTGGCTCGCCGGCCCCCAACTCAAGAGGACTTTGACCGTACACCGATGTTGGTGCGAAGACACAAAGTTGCAAACGCCGAGTGGTTAAAACTCGACCACGAAGATTCTGCCAACCTAGAGATATCACAGGAAAATTTGTTGTCCTACGCTCATCGTGATATTCCTGGGGCTGTGGATTTTCGGCGCACTGAAAGCAAACCGAAAGATTCAATCCCTGTTGAAGCTTGAAGTGTGTTTGATAAAAATGATGAACATGGAACCGCTGATGGTGAATGCACATTTGCGGTGCATGGTTTGACGGGTGCCGAATATTCAACTGCCGGATATCAGGGAATTACTTCCTCTGTGGCACCATTTCGGAGAGGACCCGAATAAGCGTCAGTTAAATAATAAACCGCAGTGCAAACGCTTGAGGAAAAACATGGTGTCCGTACAGTCGGAGAAGGGCTAGCAGTACTGGCAAGGCTAGAGGACCCCGCGCACGAGCTCGTCAAAACGTGTGTATGCACGGCCTGTAGCGATGATAAGCTAGAGCGCGGATGTAAAAACCCACGCTCGTGCGCCATACCAGTCCAAATGAGGCTTGATCAATTATTGCCAAAGTGGGACCCAAGGATCCCGGACCCTGAAGTAACTTGGCGGGGAATGCTCGAGGATGAGCTAAATTTGCCAAGGAATTGACTTCGTAAAGCTGGGGTTTTAGTGGGTATGGCGTCAAGAGGATCACAAGGATCCCGTCCCTAACAGAGGGAGTCGGTTAGCAGCGACGCTGAGCCCCACACTGCCGCGCACACGGTGTGCGTAAAAGTATTTCCCCAGGGGTGGAAATACACGACTGGGGGTCGAATAGTCCCCCAACCTTACGAGACCGCCGGGAGCTAACCAGTTAGTTGCCCGGCCCTCCTATCGTACCGCCAAAAAAAAAAAAAAGAAGAATATTCAACTGCCTCAATGTCCACCATCAAGGCTGTCGCGCTGCAGCATTTGACCCAGAAAGGGGACATGTTAGAGATAGGAAGAAGTGACGTACACGAGTCAATGTACCACAATGTCAAGGCATATCCTGGTATGTTTCCTTGGTTATTTGCGTACGATAAAGGAGGGATTGGACATGCTGCTCATAGAAATAAACTCGGGGACATGGCACACAAGCGAAATCTCCTGCTGTATCACGATAAACGCTTTCAAATGTATGTGTATTTTCCCGCGGTTTCATTTAACCACGAGCAGTTGAAAAGGTCAGTACGAGGTGCCAACATTCTTGTGAAACGATCCAAATTTGCAAATATCTTTTGAAGGTTATTAGCAATGAATCCAGAGGTTGCTGCCAATATAGCTGACCGAATGACACAGAGAGATCACGTTAAACCAGTCATTGACGCTGAGAAGCAGTGCTTTGCGCTATTAACTGACCTCGGTGGTGTTGGGCCACATGTAATGGGTTCTACTACATCTAAAAAACATATGCGGAATGAATTTTGGTCTACAACAGCATTCCTCGGAGCACCTAGCTGGTTCATTACTATGGCATGGAACGATACCAGTCATCCATTGGCTCTATATTATGCACAGGAGGACACAATCTTTTGTCCTGAACTTTGGTCGTCGAAAGAGCGCAATTTATCGATGTTGAAAAACCCTGTCGCTGCAGCAAGATTTTTCCACTACATGGTTGAAGTGTTCTTGAAGGATATTTTGTGCTGGGAATCGGACCTCCCGGGTCTCTACGGTCATACAAACGGTTACTATGCTCCAGTGGAACAAAAAGGCCGTCTTACACTTCATCTGCATGCATCAATTTAGATTATAAATGCGTTTACTCCCCAGGAAATTCGGGGCAAAATAATGCCAGTGATTCCGTGTTTCAAAGACAATTGATAGAATATTTGGAGTCAGCTCATCAAGGAGATTTTCTTCCGGGTGAGACAACATTGGGGTGTGTTGGCTTTCAACTTCCCGTTGTGCATCATTTGCTTTGAATCGAACCGAAGCTCGGTATCTAGGAAATCATCGTTTGTCCACATTGGCGTACTTGTGGATTCCAAATTCTAGTAAGATCCATGTTAACCGCAATTCTAGATCGCTGACTGGCCTGTTTTGTCTCTACAATTACCTTTGGGAATTGCCAGAAGATCGGCGTGCTTGTGCTTAGAAGTGACCGAATTGGCGCGTCAATGAAATGGCGAGTTGTTCATTGGAAGCTCCCACAAGTTCAATACTGTCGGGAGCAAACTCAGGTGCGTTGCTGGTGCTGAAACGCGTTGCCGTGGAACACGAAGAGCAACATTTTTAGGGGGTGAAGCAAAACATCTGCCAGCAAGTTTGTTCCATTCTCTATATTGCTTGCATGGCACATTCCGTGCGTTGGCACTGCTGTGGGATCGTAACCTAAGTGTCGCCTTCCTTTGACATCCGATGGTGCGCTCTGGATGTTCAACTGCCGCGAAATAAGGTTTAGCGTAGAGGTATGCGCAAGTTCCTCGCACTTTGTCCGGCATCTGGGTGGGTACCTTAATACTATGACCTCGCAGGGAGTAATAAATTTCTCCATGGCTGGAAGCTTTTTTAACTCGACCAGCCGCATTCCTGTGATTTGAATCCAGACCGGGCCAGTGTCTGTCGACGGATTCGAACGTTATGTTTGCCTCAGCCTTCGCCAAACTGTGATGAACGGCAGCGCCCCGCGTCCTGCCGCCACTTCAACTGCGCTGGATTCTCGCTGCAACAATGACTTTCACTGCTCAGTCAACAATGTCGAGGGTAAACTTTGATACTCGAATTCTGGTCCTGGGAAAGTCTGCCAAATCCCGCGTTGCCTACCATCCATGACTTAAGTGAAGCCCCACTCAATCCTGGACACGAAACGGAGTATGCGGCAGTGCGGCGGCAATGCCTCTCTGTTCACCTTAGTTTGTGCTGAAAGATCAAGTTTAGTATTTGATTTCCTGAAATTTACTAAATAACGGGCATCTCCGGGAGTTTGGGACCACCGGTTTGCTTTGAGTTTCAATTTGGATATCTGTAACATACCAGATAGTGCAAACCCCTTAGTAGGGGTTAAGCTATAAACAGGACTCATACACACAACCAAATGATGGAATTGAAAGGAGATCTCGGTATGCCGTGTCGCCGCCACGTCAGGTGTACGGTATCACATATCAGCGCATGGGGAATGCAGCAGAACCGTCTGGTAACTCAAATGAATGCGATCTAATCCACAGCCGGCAAAACTATCCACGAGCTGATGGTAGAGCATGAACTTCTTGCGATGCAACCAGAGCATCGGGCATCTCGGGCAGGCCAATGTTGCCAGATCAATTAAGTTTTGAAATTGGACTCTTTCTTACACACCTGTATTTCGTCCTGATTTGTGTGCCTAATACTTGGATCAAGGTCAGGAAGTGAGCATGGTGGGCTTTGAATCTGATTCAATGCCGTGCAGCAGCTGTGCGTTAATTACTTGCAAGTCAGTGCAATCTCGTTGAGTCCATTTCAGTCGGGTCAATTGTTTTACAGGATTTCAAGAAGAATTTCCCAGGGAAATTCTGGAAGGCCGTGAACTTGCAGTATAGTGCCGAGTTGAGTGAACCCGCATCAGCCGCGAAGCGTCTGGGACCTGGGTCTTGGCGACCTATATATCTTGGGCTGAGTTCTGTGGGCAGACTCGTGGCTGTACACTCCGAGAAAAGCGGAGTGGCTATACACTTTTTGAATGGAGAAAGAAACAAAAAAATAAAATCCCGAAATTTTTTTTGGAGGTAGGTCTGACCAAGGGGGGTTCGGGATTCGAAAAAAAGACGGAGGGACCATAAATTTTTTTCAACCCACCTCGGGACCCCCGCCTCCCCCGGTGCCTCAAAAAAAAATCCCCACAGCCTCCTACAGCACTCAAAAAATCCAATAAATTATTATCATGCACCTACGGATGGGCCTCCATGATGGGGTGCAGGATCCAGGCCGTCCTGCAACGCTTCCAACGTTTGCATGTAAGTTGAATGTAATCAATGTTTTACCTAATGAAACTTCTTCTAAAGCGCAATAGGAATCCTATTCAATTTTTTGGGCTCTTAGATGTGCTATGGCCAACATAAAAGTACAAAATAAGGTTGCTGAAAGATTTTTGCACCTTTGTGAGCGGACCGGTGTTACGTATCTCACCGCCACATTCCCATTTGGGCCGTCGACCCCTGTCTTGCCTCCCAAGACCTCCCAAGACCTCCCAAGACCTATTACTTGTCCTACCTAGTTCCCAGAGGGCAGGAAACACCATATTTGAGCCCTGAAAACTTCTGGATAACTTATATGAAGAAATTTTTTTCGGCCTTCCTCGGGACCCCCCCCCCCCTCCCACCCTCCATCTAAAATTTCAATCCCGAACCCCCCTTGGGTCTGACCCTTTTGATCACCTTTTGTATATAAAAATTGGAGCAGCATATGATAGGGTTTTGAAAAATCTCGGCCATCACTATTTAAAGTGTACTGCCACTGATTGACATGTTCTGCCCACAGAACTCAGCCCAAGATATATACGGTGTCCTCCCTAGGAGGCCGTATGTTGTAGGTTGGGATGTGAGGTGGAACTCGGAACGAGTCAAAGAGGGTGTGATACCCACTCAGGTATGTGTGGATACAGCCCGTTGTACAATGTGAAGGAAGCGAGACAGGGTGGAGACAATAGAGAGCTTGCGCAAAAGCTGCATGCGGCTTTTAGGCGCGCAAGCTCACTGCATGTGGCTTTCATTTTCTTCGCTCTGGTAGTCAGAGGGTGCTATTCAACACTCCTGGTGATGCTCTTCAAAGTCCGCCAAAATTGAGAAAAAATTATTGCAAGGGTTTCCGAAAATCGGGTGTGACATGTGACTTACGAATTGAACGAAATACTACAGTATACAGTACAGGAAACTAACTTGAGTTCCCGGAACTCATTAGTGTGAAGGGGAATATATTCACTCTGAACTTAAGTTGAGCCAATAAATTATTTGAAGGAGGAGAAAAGAGACCCCGATGAGCAGGGAAGTTTATGAGGTGAATCAAAGACACAGAATTCCATGAAATTCATTGGCAGCCGCGCCCATCTATGGAATTCTGTTTAAATGGATGAGATGCTCATGAGATGATCAAAACTGAGGGATCGTTAAGCACCGACTTACAAGGGCTCGTTGTCCTAGACGAGGTAGATCTGTACATGCCATGGTCAGCCGATTCAGACAGTTTTTGAGCTCCAGTGTTTTTATGGCTGGTTCATGTCCAATAATTGTGTGCTTGAGCTGGGAATCTGAGAGAATACCAGAATTGGGAATAGGATGGAGGGTAAGTAGGTGTTTTGGCTGGAAACCAACTGGAACACAGTGTTCGAGGGGGGGGAGTGGGGAGGTCCAGGATTGTGCACAGCATCACTGGACTGAAAGTGCTCGGAATTTTGGGGTATTTTCTGCGCAGGAGACAAAAAAGTTTGTCCACATGTTGCAAAGGGGGGGGGGGGGGGGGGGGGGGGTGTAGGACGGGCAGAGGCCAAAGAGAAAATCCAGAATTTTGGATGGCAGATGAAGGAAGGAGAAATATAGCAACTGGGCAGCCAGGCTGCATCAGGATCCAGCGATATCAATAGATCCTTGCTTCGCCCGAATATTCGCTCCAAGATATCTGGCCGGCTCTTCAGTTTTACCCGAACTTTCCTCCCACCTCTTGTCCCACCTCTTGTCCTGATTTTTCGATTTTTACCGAAACTTGATTGGTATTCGACTGACCTGAGATAATCACTCCTTCTAGGAGTGTTCTTTAAGGTATGCCGCAGATATTCCAATAGCATCACGCACTCCACTCAAAGAGCAGGACAGCTCACAGAGGACACAGGAGTACCGGTAAAAAAAAAACTGAAAGGGCATCTGGCAGAGCAGGAGGTGGACAGATGGATTGCAGGGATGATCTTCTGGGCTGTGAGAGGGGCGGGCAGAAGCAGACAGACGAATATGTCAAAGCGAGAGATGGACAGATGGTTTGCGGAGATGATCATCTGTGCTGTGAGAGGGGTGGACAGAAGCGGACAGACAAATATTTCAAAGCGGGAGATGGACAGATGGTTTGCAGAGATGATCATCTGTGCTCTGAGAGGGGCGGGCAGAAGCAGACAGACAAATATGACCTGCGGAAGGATCTCATGCTGCAGATTTCCAATGCCGTGGATCCGCACCATGCTAACCCTCTTATCCTCTTATCCGAGAACCTGGACCCATGCTCTCGGATAAGACAGACACTGCATTTTGACGGCTCCTGGAGCCACGTGGGTCCAGCGTTGGCGAGCCTTAGCCGAGATCGGTCGAGACGCCTCGGCAGGGTCTGCCCGTGGTCTGCTGGGCAAGGCTTTGCCCAGAGATGACGAGGTGCGTGCGAGGCGGCCTCTAACCACCTAGCACAACCTCTCTCGAGGTGCGCCGAGTCCCTCAGTGGACTGTGTCCTTCTGTAGCCACCTTCCTCAGTACTTTACTCCAATACAAGCCCCCGTTGCCCATTTTGTCGCATCAATCAGATCAAAAAGGCCGGTGGGAAACGGCCCCGGAAACCCGCGACCCGCGGGTTTCCCACGGATCTGGACATGATACAGTGTCCTCGTAATTTCTGTCAGAGTGAATTACACGGGACATATGAGACCTAATACTTGGGATGTATCCGCTTTACCTAAAGATGAGATGTATTTGACAGGAGCATTGGCTCACTGAAAGATTTGAAGTTGCAACACCATTTTGTCACCGTGATGTCACAGTCATGTCCTTCCCACGTCAACTTGAGATGTGTTGTGATCACTTACAAGTTGCGTACCCAGCATGGTCGAGTCCAAGAGCCCAAGTGATCCTCTGCACACCTTGAGCAAACCTCGGCAGGGTCTGCCAAGGTCCAAGTGTGTCCAGGTGTGCCGAGCAACCTCGGCGCAGGCTTGGGTCGAGAAGCCATCAAAATGCAGTGAGATAGATAAGTATATGAATCAGCCCCTTGCCCATTCCCAGCAGACGCTGTTGATTTGGACATGCACCCTATGTGATTGTCTTCCCGCCAACTACAGACTCCTTTGCACCGAGTCCGCGCCAAATTTGTCACTTCGTTACTTCGGTGAAATTCGTGTAAGTTCGTTAGTTTGATGGCTCGTGAGTTCAGCGAGATTTCTCGCTTACCCATTGAAATATCGTCACTTTATGTACGTTGAACCTCCTCCTACTACTGTATGGCACGCTACCAGTGGGGGAGTTGGATAAACATTCATGTTTTTATTGGGAATACAACGGTCTACGGGAACTGTAACTGCAGCGCTGAAATACTTGTAGGAGCGAAAATATGTAAGGTTGGTATGATTACTTAGTACGGAGTTACGGCGGCCGTTAATCAGTGACGGTGCCGAGGAGCAAGCACTCCAATGCGGAGTAGACGACGGCTCCCCGACACGCGCTGTTGCCAAGTCGCTGCGGCGTGGTGTGATGCACAGAACCCATTATTGATTCAAGCGCGCCACCAGCGCCCGCGATGTCCACACATCCAGTTCTAGCTCTCTGCGCCTCGCACCACGCTTGCGCGGATCACGCAAGCCACGGTAGGTAGGTAAGTAGGTAGGTAGAATTATACTAAAACAACCGCTTACCGCCGTGCCATGCTGAATGAAAGATTACCCACTCTATCCTGCATGATCCCGGGTGAGGAGGTATCGGTACTCGTGTCACGGTGCGATTTTTTTGTCCCTGTCGCGTATGCAGCATAGAAGGGAGTGTCATAGTAGAAGGAAAAGGTTGAACATGTAATGTTCAACATCGGATGAACTATAAGCTCACGAACTTTCATTAGAATTTACTCACCTGACGAACTTACACAGAAAATCATCGGAAGTAACGAACTTTCCCTAGATGCGATCTAAGTGACGAGGTTCGTGAAAATAAGCGAAATAAGTGAAGTAACTAAGTGACGAAGATGGCTACTACCCCCATGGCACCACCAGACGGGCGGATCGGAGGTCGGTTGGGAACAAGGCTGTTGCGGATGATAATCGCGGTACGTTCGCAGCGAGTACGAGAGAGGAATGCTGATTTGTGATGGAAACTGCGAAGCGCCTGTGCGCCGAGTTCAACTCGTCGTGGGCCAAATTGGGAGGCCTGCGCTCAGTAAAATCGTATGTGACTCCATTGTTTCTTGCTAGTATTATTTCTTGTCGCCGCTGTGCTCGGTCTGAATGACATCCAAAGATATGGGAGTCTCCCGCGGCCAGAACTCAGCGCTATGAGACATTTATCCGGTTTTCCACTCAGATTTCGGAGTTTGAGGATACACTGGGGAAGGCCGGACCCAAACACCTGTGGCAAGATTCATGTCGTAGAGAAATCACTCGGCTGCCAGGAAAGATATAAGAGATCTTTGACGACACTCTAAGGCTCATTCAATTTGGTTTTTCGCGTTTAGCCCACTCCGCTCGGAGTGGATATTCGCACAACCGCACACTTTATTTCGTCCTAATCCAAATCTACTTCAAGGGTTAAGGGTTACTGTACCATTTCGACCATTTGTTCACAGCATGTCACCCGTCACCTTGAAAGTTCACTGGATAAGGTCTTCATTCAATTTTGTTACGCCATCTCGACGCCGGTACCCGACGGGACTGGGGGAGATAATGGCGCCCTTCGATCCCTAAGCTCGATGTCTACAGGTACCGTCAGGATAACTTCAGCTGAATGGGCCAGAAGCCACACGCACCCATCACCGCATCGGTATCCAGTTCGGGGGCTGTGGCTCCCAGATAGGGCGCGAACCGGACATTTCCCGAAAAAGTCGTGCTCTGCGTTTGCCGTCCAGCCATGTGCGCCAGCGCGGGATCGCGGAGATTGAGCATGAGGCGGGTTATCATGATCGAAGATGTGCTGTCGATTTGTGAGTCAGTCGACCCGAACCTGCCGCGCTAGATGGACTCACACGTTCACGAGAGTCGTCGCTATTCCTTTTGTGTAGGGCTTCACGATGGCAAATCGGCGGAGGAATAAACACAGAATGGGAAAAACATACGGTGCCGAGCTGAGAGGTTTGAACCATTGAGACGGGTACGGAGCCTGGGGGCGCATGGGACTCACAATAAACGTTAGAATGTTGGATGAATTTGATATGACCATTACGCTAGGCAACATTAATCCTGAATATGAGTACCGACGGATGAAATCGCGCACCCAAAGTAAACAGAGCCTCAAAACAGGATATGCGTTAGGGAAGCCCAGAAGGAGAAGTCTAGATGAGCGTACCATCGCGTAGTAATACAGTAAGGAGATCCCCGCCATTTGGACGGCGTCGGGTGAATACTTTGTACAGCGTGAGGAGGAATATCATGCAGTCGAAAACGGCAACTCCAGCCCAAGCGGTGGCGAGGCTGACTCCTCTGCAACATTCCTCGTTCAGCTGAAATCGGTAAGTGCGAGTAGAAACTCACTGCGCCTTGGAGGTCGGGTAGTTGCATCCAAAATAGAGGGGCAGATTGGTGCTCTTGTCGACGGCTTTTCCTGAGAGGACCGACCACTGTAGATATTTGAGGGGGGCGTTGAAGGCTGAGGAAGCCGCGTACAATACCGACACCAACAGCCCCAATGGTGAAGGCAATCATAAGGGCCAATATACGTTACTCCGCTCGTAAAGGGCGTATGTTCGTAGCATAAGCATTGCTGTAATTAGAGTGAGGATCGATATTGGGGATGATGGTCAGACAGACGTGCCTCCAACAATTAGCTGGGTCACGATTATGAAATACTGGTGGTATGATTCTATCACGAGACATCTGGGAAATATGAGTACTGGAGCTTGTCGAGGATCCGAAGATCGTACATCTGGTATAATTCAGCATATTGCCCTGGAGCAAGGAGTCCCCACACTGACCTTGATTTTTTCTGGGGTGCTGTTCTCACTCCAGAAGTATTCCATGACCACTGGAATATTTCCTAAGAGCGTGCCATATCGATTCGCAAAAAACAGAATATTTGGCCATGTGAAAGGTGTTCCCCAATATCGTGAGATTTCCCAGTCCAGGACTAGGAAGTAGTCATAAAAGAGGAGCGCTTCGATGATTGAGGACAATGTGTAATAAGATACGGAGGGCACTCACAGAAAGAGACAAGATTGAAGTAAGCGCTTAAATTCCTGCTGACCGATGAGTAATAGATCAATTCAATCGAGATGAGCACGGACAAATCCTTCTGAATCTGGACTGCACTCATCGAGTGGTGAGCATAGATGGCGCAGCGCCAACCGACATCAAGAGGAGCGGGCAAGCGGGCAGGCACACCACGTTCTTTAACTGGAGCTAGGTTGATATCTTCTCATGCCCAGCAGCTAATGATCCATTTTCAGTTGTGATCAAAACTGTCAGGATAGGCAATACGTCGCCCCGGGATGGTCTGGTGCTCGAGGCGCCTCGCGAACTTGATGGGTAGGAAGTCTTGCAGCCAAGGCCAGAATAAAGGCGCACACCGTGCGTGGTCGGTTTGAATGCTCTTCGCGGTGTATCTCACCAGTTACTCGGATATTCACCAGGATAGGGCCACTCAGGCACAGAGGGGAATTTTCGGAGAAGACCATGCTTGAGAAGACGTTGACAACGATCGTGCTTCGCAAACATGCTGATGCCCGCTTGCTGATAGGTATATGTCGGGGCGCTCGGGCACAGAGGGGAATTTTCGGAGAAGACCATGCTTGAGAAGACGTTGATAACGATCGTGCTTCAACAATACTATTAATTGGTGCTCTGAAGAAGAACCAAATTTTTTGGACTTATATTTAAGAATGTTGTCGCCGTTTCAAAATTCATGTTCTTGATTGTTGGGAAGAGACGAATTTCTACAGCATGCAAATATGATTCAATGGACTTCGGAAACTAATACAAGAATATCTAAGCTTCATAGCCCCAACTGAGGTCACGCAGGCGATTTGTCTCAGTGGCCGGTATGTCTCAGTGGCCGGTGATAAGCTGTATATCTAGGACCCATCTGAGTTGTTATCACGTTTTTTTTAGCTCAGGAACCAATGGCAAGTCGACGCGATACCAAGCTCACGTCAACATTGTTCAAATTGACTTGTAGCATGGAAGATTTTCGACTTGTGCTATAACTGGCGGGTGGCCGATTGACTTGCGTACATAAATGGCTTGGGTCAATTGGCCATGCGTGAGTTGCAAGTCAAACACAAGTTAGTCAGCGACAAGCACGCTACTACCGGGTGTGGTTGTTTGGTGACACACGGGTCTCATGGGGCACAATATTGACCTAGGGTTGACTGATTTCAGTTCTCCCCCAAAAGTGTGCGTTGTTGTCCTCCACGATGCGCGGCCCCAACTGACTTGCATTTGACAGCCATGGTCTCAACGAGGATTATTGCTTACCTCCACTTGAACGGCGACGACGACAAGACCGATGACATCCATTCCCTTGCACCGGAGTTTTCTACACCCATCAGACCGTCTCGCCCAGTTCCCCGCCCCTTCCTTGCTCGTGTCCCGCCGCTCTGCCCGCGCCCACGGAGTGACGGCACCGCCTCAGCCTTCCCCTTCGACGTGCACGCGCGCACGGCGGCTCATCCCAGCCGCTCTCGACTCCATCCGACACAACGCCCTCCGTCCCATGCCTCCCGACGCGTCCCGAACCCGCTGTCGCGCCCACGCGACGCGTTTGTTTGCGCGCGTGTGGCGCCGCCCTCTCGCTTGCCGAGAACACGTCATACTCCTCTAGCGTAAGTACCACGACTGCACGCCGCTCCCCGTGCCTCTACTTTCTGCCGCTGTTTTGCCGCCACCGTTGTTCCCGATGCCGCTGCGCGCGTGACACTGTCTCTGTCGACAATAAGTATATCACCCTCAATCCTAGTCAGTCTTCGTAACCCTCGCAGCGTCGACGTCGGCACCCCTGGTCGCCCATGTCGTCTCTGTTGCCTCCTCGCACGCTCCACCGTCTTTGCCGCCCTCAGCTCGACGCCGAATCCATGTCACGCTCGCCACGCGCGACCTCCCACATGCGCAGCAACCCGGGTTCTCCTTCCCCCTCGCGCAAAAACTCTGTCTTCGCATTCTCCCGCACCATGGCATTGCCAGCACGCCGTGTACCACCACCGACTTGCGCCCCGGCGGCGGCGCCCGCCTTCGTTGCCTCCCCGGGCACGGCGACCATCTTCCGTTGTCCCAGCTTCACCCATTGCCGCCCGCCCGGACGCATCCTCAGCATGTTGTACACCACCGGCGTACCCCTCCTCGCTTCCTCACCCGCCTTATCGCTTTCTTCATCCGCCTCCTCCCGCCTTCCCCCCACAACCCTCTCCCCACCTGCCGCCCAGCACGAGTACACAGAGGAAGGATGACGAGGCGCAGCCTTGGTGTCCCTTGACTCTCCAGACCCACCTCCCTGCGCAAGTTCCCCACTGCCCTTGTACCCTCATTGTCCCTTGGCCGCGCGCGCCGCTCTTTGGCCCCTCTACGATACACTAGGACGAACCTCGCACCCAAGGACACTGTCACGCGCTCCACAATCCCGATCGATTTCTTCCCTCATCCGCGCACATCTAAATCAGCATTTGGACCATTTTTTTCCTGGTCGATCCATAGTACCAAGCCTTGGTACCATATCCATTCTCTTCCTTTTTTCACCAAGCACCACCGTCCAAACCTTTGCTTAACGGTTTGCAATTGCGACTCTGATCTGTGTTCTGCACGGCGAAGAGTTTGTTACAATCTTGAGCTGGAGCACTTCCGTCTCTGGGATTTCAAGAGGCGGCACTCTTGCCGCCCCTTGCGCGAGCCACCCTCTTCCCATGCTGCACACCTGGTCCCGCGTCCTTTATTTCCACATTCCCATCTTTCTAAGTCACATCCACTAACTAACTACTTCCTACACCTACAGGCACCTATTACTGCCCTCTCCCGCTCTTTCGTCCCCAGCGTCCAATGCGAGTGGAGCCTCACCGAACACGCTCATCCCAGTGCTCCCATGCCCCGGAACGCCTCGCTCGGCAGCAGCGATCTCAACACGACAAACTACGACGTTGCCACGTCGTGCCACCTTAACCAGAACGATCTCGGGAAGCCGCAGCTGGTGCGGATGAGGGCGCAGGGGCAGTAAATGATTTTTGGAGATGATGTGAGTCGTTTTTTTTTTCCGTTATATTTTCTATTTCTATCTTTTCGTCGGCGACCATCTTTCTTCGCTATCGCGGACAGAGACGTGCGAGTAAGCGTGGAGCAGAGGGACTGTCCTCACGTAGCGCGTTTCGGTTTGCCTGTGGCTTTTCGGTGCCCATGATCGGCGACACCGCCGTCCCGTTTATCCAGCTCGGGCGCGGGATCTGGCGGAGCTTGTTCTCGTGGGTGCTCACACTCGCCCACAGCTCCGTCCTCGACTTCTCCCTTCTCCGCTATGTCAGCCCGCGCCAAAAATCACCATCCCCCTCCCCTCCGTGGCCGCCAACAACTCCCAATCGGCGCGCACCGACATGACCATGTGGTTCACGAGCCATCCAATCTCCCGCTCGCACATGCCATCTGCTTCGTCACCATGTACTTACTCTGGGACCATTAGTTGGTTCCTGGACCATTTTACATCACATGCGCAAAAGCTTTCCCAGCGGTATTATTACTCCTGCCGACGCCGAACTTTCAGCACTCGCCACGATTTTTATTTCATCCTGTCTGGTCTTTCACTGTTTCACTGACAGATACTGAACATAAAGGGCGCATAGCTTTCAAGATCATCAGCCTTGGCGTGTTACACACAGTGGGCATGTCTGATATTGTGTGTACGCTACTTGCGATGTGAGGTTCGATTCCTGGCGGCTGAAATTTCCTGTACAGATATTCCCAAAGGACCTGCAAAGGACGATGTTTCATTTGGCCCTGAGATCTCCGATGGTGAACGTGGAACGATCTTGGTGCGCCGGCGCGTTTCCTCATTTCTTCTCTTCAACCGTTTCGACTACACCCACGGTTTAGCAGGATAAATTGCAAGCGTGGTGCACGGCGCATGGCGATATTTCACGTGCACTTTTACCGTCAAGGACTCTCGCTCGACTCCCCGGGTTCAAATGGATAATGAACCTGTGGGGCATTAATTTTTCCACACTCCCGAGGTTAATTAATTTTAAAGGTTGGTTTTTTCGGTTTCCTTGCATGTACCACAACACTGATTTTTTTGTATCGTTTCGTTTGGTATATCTGCGCTTCGAACCAGCTGGAGACATTATTCGGCCTTGCGGGCCCAATTCCGATTCAAATTCGCTGCATCTTCTCTCCCACTTCAACTGGCGTAGAATTAGACCGGGTTACTATCGGGCGTGGTGTGTGGTGCACAGCGAGTTCTGTTAACGCATGCATGGAAATTGGCTCGCACTACGGTGTTTTCTCCCTGCGTCCGAATAGATGGGTCACTCTCAACTCTTCCGTAGTCCAATGTTCTGATTATGACATTCGCAACATCCAGAATGGTGTTTCTTCTTCCGGGTTGTACTTACTCAAACCAATGAACCGGGGAATTTATCGCGTCTGTGCAGCACACAGCTCGACGCGTGTCCGTTCCCTCTCCGACTTTATGCATAATTCAACAGTGTGAATAACCGTGAACACATGGTCATGAAAGAGCGAATGCGTTATACGCCAAGAATAGCCTGGAAACCAATTATAGCACACACGTTACAGCGTTCAATCTGCCGGCCGAAGTAAAGATGACTGAAATTCCCATTATTGATCCAACTACAGCACAAAAAAAAAGATCCTCAAGTCGTAACAATAGCAAGCGTATACGCGTTGGCATGGCTGCTGCCGGTGAACACAGTGAACACCGTCGAACCACTGGGTACGCCGTCGCTGGAAAACGCCGTCGAACCACCCGACGCCAACAACAGCTGACTGCCGCTTTGGACCTACATAATCCTCCTCAGCCCTGGTCTCTGATACATGTTCAAAGGAAAGAACTCACAGCAGTAAATGTGCCGAGCGAAACGCCACTCCCGCACGTCAACTCGCCGCCGCTGACACCACAGTTCCCTGTCAGTGCAAGGGTTCTTCAGTAATTCGGAGGCCATAATTCCAGACAGTACATGCCTTTCGAGGAGACCATGGTGAAGCTGTTTGACGTTCCAGTCAAGTGCATGGTCGCAAGCGTCTGGGTTGACCAGGTACCGAGGGTGAGAAGACCACCGCCGGTGGATGCCTCGATGAATGCCGTTGCAGGCAATGGGATGGGCGTCTGAACGCACAAATAAGTGAGACTTAGCGGCACGAGAAACTCAGTTGATACGCACTCCAGTGCTGCCGCCCTGAACCATAGGAAGTTAGATCAACTGAGATTGTGACAAAATGAAAATGAAAACCCACCCCGCCGGAGGTGGTCGTGGTCGTGGTTGTGCTGGTACTCTTCGTTGTAGGTGCTGGTGGACTAAAGCGCCGGGAATTAGCTCGATTTGGAGCAGAAATAATAGGCAAAGTACCGTAGTCGTAACGGGCGATCCGGTCTTCGTCAGGTATTTGATACCAGTGCTCCCACAGGATCCGCTCTCCGGAGCATCTACACAAGCATAATTTTTGTGAGATTATTCCACATTAGGCGACGCGGGACGCACTGATTGGCACAAATGTCCCGTCAATAACGCTCCCAATCAAGTGGAAGTAGTACGACGCTCCGCTCAGATCACTTCCGTCACAGTCAAACGAGGGAGTGAACTAAAAAACCAAGGTTATTCGAAGCCAATAAGAGAAGATATAAATAGTACGTACCCCATACTCGGCCTTGATGGCGGCTGTGAGACTGGCGAGCGTGTGGGTGGTACTCGAAGAGGGCGTGATACCCTGATTGGCGAGCCATTCATACGTTGGGAGTGTCTGGAACAGCCTCACGACGGTTTCGAAGAATGCCACAGCTTCGGCGCCCTTGGGGCTGCCAGCGGGAAGGCACGAAACATCCAAAGTGCTGATTTACGGTCAGCCTGGCAACATACTTTGAGGACGCCACGATCAGTGTGTTTACCTCATGCAGGTTCCATGTGTCTCCCATTCATGCTGTCCGTGAATTGTCAGGATACATGCAAGGACTCCGAAAGAATAAATAAAAAATACCTCCCACAATTCCTCATCGGAACCATCGTTGGGGTCGTTTTTCCAGAACTATTCAAGTTGAACACATGCCCTGCTCGAAAGACAAAGCACAAACGGTATTCATGAAGCTGAGGGTCGAGCTGGCCGCCCTGGGCCGTAAGCAGCTACACGCGCAAAAAATCAACAGCCGTCATTGAGAAGAATGACAAGGGAGGTACACTGGAAATGCCCGTGTACGCGCGCGAAGGGTCGCAGTTCTCCTGGAAGGACAGGTTGCATCTGAGTATGAAATGTAATTATTCGTACCGATGGGCCACCCAACTATATACATTAGGCAACTCACTCATCGGGCCACAAGCCTTCAGGAACAGTGGTCATCATTTAGTCGCATGCTGATTTGATGGCTAAGGCTTACCATGGATGGTCCAGCTATTGCTCGGCCCAGTGGAGGGGCTTGGTGTCCCAGAACTAGTTGCCCACATTGATTTAGTGTCACCGAAATACAACCCGAGAGACAGAATATACCTGGGTCTGGAGCAGGAGACCCTACAAGCGGGGAGATGAATAAATGGTTCATTCCAAGACATAGAATTACATTACCCCGGGGGTCTCGAAACAGCAGGTGTTCTTACCCGGCCGGTGTGCCACAGGAGGCTGTCCCAGTGGTCGGGCAGCCCGAAGAAATCTCCGAAATAATCCCTCGGTTCACGTTGATGTTGGGTGAGGTGAAGTTCTTCAAGATCGAAGCGGTGGAGGAGCCAGAGAGGGAGAGCAGTCCGGCGATAGCGAGCATGGCTTCAGAAGGAGGGGGGGGGGAATGTCAAACAGTTCATCGTTAGGTCCTTTTGTGACGGTTGTTGAGAAGTGTATATTTTTGGCGCTAAGATAATCCAACGATGATTCGATGATTCGACCACGCGGAGCCTGGTCTGGTTAAACATAGAAACTGATATAAATGGATATCTTACACGCAGCCACGGCATACATACGAACGTGAAGTGCGCCGGTGAGAAATCGCCTTCGGCAGACCCTGAGAAGTGGGGAAGTTGACCATCGTGCAAACTTTACAACGAGGGTCGCGTTGCACGAGGTCGGGTGGGCGAACCAACCTTGAGGCTTGATAAGAGAGTTTGCGGCGAGCCACCGGGAGCCACCCGGTGGCGAACAGCGTGGATGGGGATGGGTCAGTGCGAGGAGGATCTGGGAGAAGGATAAGAGAGGAAAGGGAAAGGAATAAGATGTACGAGAACACACCGTTTCGACCACGGCACGCGACGTCAAGGACACCGTCGTTGAAGGCGAGGACGGGATGCGCAGGCTCGGATATGAAGGCGGTGGGTGGCCAGGCTTTGTCACGGCATCGCGCGAGGAGGGTACGGCGAAGAGACGCCCGTGGAAGTCGGTTACCGCGGAAGTGCATGGGAACGGCCATACTGGGAAGATACAGGGAATACGACGGCGCTGGAGCCGCAGAACGGCAGTCCGCATATGACGAGCAGCGAGAGAGAGGCTCTGTGGAGGTAGCATCAGAGATTAGCACGCGGAATGAGAAGGAATACAAGAGGATTCACATACCTTCCAGACGGAAACCCGGGAGGTTTCGTGGTACACTTCCTGCATCTCTCGTACGGATGCGAAACAACGCGCTTGACTATTGGCACGCGGCACTTGCGGCCCATTTGGAAGATACGGTGTGTGCCTGATTTTTTTTGGAAAAGTGCATGAGCGGAGAGTCGGGGCAAGAGTTGTAAGAAAGGAATAGCGACAGATCTTGGTGGGGGAGGCGAGGGGGAAGCTAGCGTTGAGAGTGTTGCAGCCGGGGAGAACGTCATTGACTCATGGGGACGGTGGCACGGCCACGGCGGCATTGGGGAGAACGCGGTGGCGGCGCGTGCGATGACGGGCGGCCGAATAGCAATGGCGCGGCGGCAGAGGGCAGAGAGGCGGGAAGGCGTGCGCGCCGTCAACGGTTACTTATAGGAGAAGGACGTGGGACACGGGACCGACGGAGGGCATCGCCACACGCGCGCAAACAAACGCGTCGCGTGGGCGCGACGAGGGGTCGGGGCGCGTCGGGAAGCGCGGAACGGAGGCCGCTGTGTCGGATGGGGTCGGAAGAGACCGGCTACGTTGAGGGCAACCCTCATCGCAGCCGGTCCCTTCAGAGGTTAGGAGAGGATCGGGACTCGAGGGACGGGCGTTGGACCTTGGTGTTGCACGTTGTGCGTTGGGATAGGTCGGCACGATGGGCCGGTGGTCCGGTGAGAAACGAAACTGGGCTACGGTCAATGTAGCGTGTGGAGAGAGGGAGTAGGGTGAGGGGGGCTTTGTAGCGGGTAGGGTGTGGCGTGTAGTGTCTAGCGGGTGGGCGTGTAGCCTGAGGGCGGGATTGGCGGGGATTATCGGCGTGTAGTACAGAGGGGCCGAGCAGGGGATGTAGCATGTAGCGTGCTGTGTGTAGCGTCTAGGGTGTGAGCGTGTAGCGTGTGACTGGAGTTGGCGGGTTTAGAGGTTCGGGCATATACGGATACATCTTGATCGTCATCCGTATAGAGGTCTGTAACAGAGACTAGGGATTATCCGCTTGTAGTGTGCTACACGGGCCGGCGGTGCGAATGAGCGAGTAGGATATGTAGCGGCGGGCTAGCGTTTAGGGGCCAGCTTGTTTTTCGCGACATCGGCTTGACTCAGACTTGGTCGGCGTTGTAGCGTGTGGTTTGACCCAGCGGATAGGGGCTAAAAGGCCGGGTAAAGAAAAACTGAGAATATCTCAGGTGTTTCTGAGTGGAACATAAGGGGTGTGTAGGGTGAAAATGAAGGTACTCAATGGGGGCTCAATATTCTTCCAAAAATTGGGTTGATAGAATTAGATTTGAAACTGTTACGATGGTAGAAATGTCAAAAAATACATATTTAGAAGAGGATAGGAATTTCATCCTGCAGGGCGCAGATTTGGGGGGAGGGGGGCAGAAAGTCCACAGAAGCCGTATTTCAGTATGTGTATTCAGCTATGGAGTTGCCGAGTCTTTGGGTAAGGGTAATCAGGGGTTTGTGCGTCACAAGGTGAGAGAGCAGAGGCCGGAAAGACCATGTAGCGTGGAAGTGTGCCTTTTTTGGAAGATACTATATCGTAGGAACGGCGGGGTATAGGGTCGAGATTTTTTGCAGGGGGGTGGAGAATCCAAAACAGCCAAGAGAATATCCAGCGTTGATAACCCGTTTGGTAAGATAATGGCAATGTAGCGCGGGTTGCAATAAAGGCCCAATTTTTTTTCGGAAATAACGCTAGGTATTGGTGCTCGACGTATGGTTGCACAAAAAGAGGGAGCTCCTTGACCCAGCGAATTCCATGGGATCATGCCCGACAATACGCTTCAGCTAAAAACCTGTCATTGGTGGCTATTTGAAGCCGCCCACGACGGCCTCCGGGAGGCTGCGTATATTCCCAGCAGCCCTTAATGGTTCAAGCATTTTTGCGATGCTGAGGTGCGGTGATGCGAGAAGCTCGAATTCGAGTTCTTATGGAATGGTGAAGTATTCCGCGGCCATTCCCTTGACCCTGGGAGGGACAGATGCCCAGAATAGTACTCCGATTCAACGTTTTCACTGACTGAACTCTGGCACATACTAAAAGGAATGGTTGAAATAATGATTGCGAGGTTCGTCTATAATGATAACACATCCAACTAAATACGTGCTTCTTCGGCCCTAATCGTTTCCAGGTGCGCAGCACTGCGGGGGACGAAATCCACTGGGAATGGCTTCGGTCGTCTGCAGTTTCGTCAGC
Source organism: Mycena olivaceomarginata (assembly GCA_029378375.1). NCBI lineage: Eukaryota > Fungi > Basidiomycota > Agaricomycetes > Agaricales > Mycenaceae > Mycena > Mycena olivaceomarginata. The sequence goes on from JARKIC010002440.1 coordinate 50,970, forward strand.
AAAGCCGAAGGGGTGTTTTGGAGGGAATGCTTACGATGTGAGTCCATTGGTGCAGTCGTTGACGTCGAGCTTCATCGGGTTGCCCGAGGCATCCGTCTTGGGCACGATGTTGAAGGCCCAGAGCGTCCGTACAACCGCAATCCACGTGCTCTTTGCGGCCAGATGCTGGCCGGGACATTGTCTCCTGCAGGAACGGGTTCAACCGACGAGGAACAGAATGACCTCCAACGACACGAACCTGCCGAACCCAAACCCAAAGATACCTTCTCCCAGTTTGTCAGCCGCGTCGCCCTCTGCCGGTCCCTTCTGCAGGAACCGCTCGGGGATGAATGAGTACGAGTTAGGGTATTCCTCCTCGTCGTGGTGCTGGCCCTCGCGTGAGTTCGAGAAAATTTCTACTACAACGAACTTACCATGTTCCACAGAGAAGAGATGACGGTGGTCCCTTTCTTGAGCTATCAACCATCATCACCACAGGTCGGCATAGAATGTGAGTGCGACATACGATGTGTCCCTTGTACTCATCTTCGGCGTCGAGATAATGCGGGAAAGAAAGAGGAGCGATCGGCGACCACCTGCAACAAGTCAGCTTCTAGTTATGTTGTGCAGAGACAAAAATGCTAACCGGATCGTCTCCTTGATCAGCGCCATGGTATAACGAAGTTCCTGCATCCGCGAGAAGTTGGGCAAGGTATCCGAGCCGAAGACGGCGTCAATCTCTTCTTGAGCCTTCTTCATCGCCTCGGGGTACAGTCCCATCGCCATCACAAGCCAGAGCAGGGTGATGGAGCTGGTGTCCGTCCCGCGGCGAAAGCCGACCCAGCGACTAGCGAACCAGGTCAGTTGAGCTTCATACGCGCGACTCAGACTCACTGAAGTACAGTTCCTCGTCGCTCAGGCTCATCTTTGCTTGGTTGTCCCACAGACGCGCGGTGAAGCATTCCAATTCGGGCTCTGTCACCATCCTGGCTTTGACGTCCCGAGACAGGCGGCCATAAAGCTGGATTGTGATGCAGCATTCAGTGTGAGTTCGCAATGTATAAAGCACACACGCACGTCAATGATTTCCTGGTGCGCTGCCCTTGCTTGGTGGCGCCACGGCGACAGAAAATCCGGGAGTTTGTCCAGAATGGGGAATGAATCGACGAGGTGCGCCCCAGGGTTCGAAGCGATCACAAAGTCCATCAGGATTTTTTGGACCGCAGCGAGATCCCTACCGTCGTCGGCGAGGCGAGAACCGAAGCTCATGGTGAAAATGAGACCGGCCGGGAAGCGAGGGAAGTGTAAGTAGAAACTCCTCCGGTTTTCTGACGAGATCGCACAGCAGGCGCAACGATGCCGTATACTGCATGTCCTCGTAACCGCCAATGACTGAGCGCGGATGTCAACGGGGGAATAAATTATCAAGAACGGCGCGAACCTCGTGGCTGAAGCATGGAGTGGAAAGCCGCCCGTTGCCTCTTCAGATTGTCGCCGTAGGGCAAAAGGGTGAGGCGCATGTTATTTGACATGTATTTTCCGGCGTAAACGAGAGGACGCCTCGAAGAGTAGATGCGCGAACGGCGACCCAGCTACACACAGTGAGTCAACCCGCCAAGGATCTGATACTAGGGGGGCTTACAAGCTCCTCGGCGTCGGCGGGATCACTTAGGACGACAATGTCATCTCCAGCTAGAGTTACCCTCACAATTGGGCCTGGAACCAAGCGGTCAGTGGGACGCACAGGGCGTAAAGCACAGTAATGCACCATGCTCTTGGGCAAGCTTTTCAAAGAACTTCCAGGTCTTGATCTTCGGAATCTGGAAGGTGTGCCCCACGAAGGGGTGCGGCTTCGGCCCCGGGATTGGGAGCCCCCTTGAGCGAGACCGCCGGTTGAACCAGTAGATGACCGTCACCGCGACCAAGATGCCAGCAGAAAGGTTCAGAGTATCCATTGTCAGTGGCGAGAAATTTCCTGGACCCATGAAGTCAATTTGTATGGTGAGGTATTCGTGCCAAACCCACTTTACGATCCGGAGCGGCTCATCCCAAGGATGAGGATATCCCGTTCAGATGTCAGATACATATTCTCCCAACCAGTTTATTGACTTTCCCGGACAGCTCGGCTTCTCATATCAATGCTTGCATGATCCCGCATATCCAAATATTAATAGTTTTCGTCAAGGCCTGGAGCACCCAAGCGTCTGGTGCGTGATTCGTATACACGGAATTCATTTCGGGATGACTAGAGTCTACTCTGGGATTCGAGTAGCGTCAAGGTGATGGATATGCTCCCGCAATATCTGTCATCTCCGCGGTTTACTGACTTGTGTCTTGTTTTTAGCACAGTACTAGATCCCTTATTTCTAAGAATCGAGGGTGAATTTGAGTCATTCCCAGGTGGGGAAAAGCCGTAAAAATGAGGGGTATATATCGAGTGAGAGAGGAAAAAACCAAGACGCGCCGGCGGCGTACAAGTTAAGTAGTAGGCGTATGCATCTCGCGAGGGAATCAAGTAAAGTGTCAATGGGACTCAAATTAGCGGGATCCAGAGTCTCGTGGCCAATGTATAAACGGAGGGCGGGGATGAGGGTAGGTTGTGCGTCGTCGAGCGGATAGCGACCAAAGATAGTGCGGAATCGAAGAAGAGGGGAGGGCGGAGGATCATGAAAAACAGCCGAAATTGCGGAAATGCGTTTCGAAGTTGAGTGGCGCATTTGAGGAGAAGGTCAGTGTGTCGTACCTCGCTGAACCGAATTCCAAGCACAATTGAAGAGAGAATGACATCAGAGAGGGATACGGGGCGTTGGGCGGGCGATGGATTTATGTGGGCACAAAATGGTATCGAGGAGCCGTAGTCTGGCATCTTCGTAGAGTCGAGACCAGCAGACGGGGCAGAGCGCTTGATAGCTCGTAGGGTTGTATCCAGTCGATCACAAAGTGGAACAGAAACTGGAAGATAGACGGTCTAGGGACAGGCTGAGAATACGGTGCATGTCTCCGGTGCCCGGACGTCCCAAGTCTTTTGAGGACCAACTATGGCAGGATTTGCTGGCCAAAAACTAGTTCTCCACGAATCACGATAGGGCAAAGCAGCAAACGATCTATTCTTGTGATAAAAAAACAAGAGTAAGAGAAACTGCGTGGGCAATAAAAACGGAGGAAGAGATGCGTGGATTGTAAGGTGTACAGAGGAGGATGTGTAAGAGGACCGGACATAGAGGTGATACAACGGTAGGGAGGGTCGGGCAAAGTAACCGATGCGGAGACAACGCGAGAGGCGCGGGTGGGGGTGTAACGGGGTGGACGGGGACGATGCAGACGCGGTGCGCGAGGCGCACGACGGCGAGGTGCAGAACTGGGCGGCGGCGGAGGCGTGATGGGCGCGCGTATTAGTTTCGTGGGGTGGGCGAGCAGTGGCGACGGCGTGCGCTGGAGCGTACAGGAGACACGAAGCGCTGTAGAGGTAGATGCGCGGGGGACTAAGGAGGGCACGACGTTGAGAACGGTGAGAGTACGACGGGCGACGTAGGAGGGTGCGGCGAAGGTGCAACAGGCGTGCCGACACGGGTGGGCGGAGCGGCGCAGGTGGATGCAGGACGGGACGGCAGTGCCAGCGCACAGGAGATTGGTGCGCTCGCGTGGACGGCGCGGGGCGGAGGTGGCGCCGTGGTGACGTGGCGAGTGCGGCGGGGCGGGCGGACACGGGGAGCGGCGCGAACGTGGGGGAGCGCGCGGTGGTTTGGGAAGTTGGCACGGGCGGGCTAGGGCGGCGTGCGCGGAGTGGCCGGAAGGTATGTAAAGCGGGGTCGTGCGCGGGCTAGGGAAGTGCTTGACATTGCTTAGGGAAGTGGCGTGGGCGAGGGTTTGGAAGTGGGTGCGCGCGAGCAACGGCGGTGACGCGGCCGCGAGGAGGGGCTCGGGAGAAAGGGCCGGTGGCGGTATGGTAAGCTAGGGGGTTAGGAGAGAGCGGAGCAGAGTGGGCCGTTAGGAGATGGAAGTGCGCCGAGGGGCAACTAGGAACATCTAATGGGTTAGATGTAATTAAATGGAATGTTATGAACATACCGGGGTGCGTTATGGAAGTGTTAGGGTCAAGTTGGTGGAAGTGGGTCGAGAGGAAGGATCAAGTCACGTTGGCACAGCCGTCGATCAGAAAATGCGTGGTCAAACATTAAACCTCCCGCGTCCTAAATAGAAAGGTGGGCGAGATCCGAGATTCTTGGGGGCGCAGGGGAGCATATGAGGAACCGCAGGGGCCCATATACATCGCCGTAGAGTGCAGGGGAGATTCTATGCAGTTTTCGGGCCTCAAGGTTGCATTATTTTTGGAGAAGCACATGAAACTATATGAGATAACGGCACGGGAATGGGCAGAAACGCGAATTTACAAAGAAAGGGTTATACCTATGCCCCCTCTGATGATATTTGGTTCATTTATCCATGGAAATACAGGCGAGGTCGCAGGGAATCCGCCCATAACTCGAGTTTTGCAATTTGAGAAGTTTTTGAGAGATTTGCGACGTTAGGGAACGGATGTGTTGTGGTTTGGGAAGCAAAAGGAGATCCATTTTGGAATGTTTATGAAGTGAGATGGAAGTGGTATTGGATGTTCATTTATTCACCAGAAAATCCAAGATGACCTACTCTCTCTCATATTAGGAGGTTGCCGAGGGAGGGGGATAATTTGTGAGGTACTTCAATGTTTTTGGGAATAATACTCTAGGCATTTAGGATTCCCATCTTATCGCACTTTCGGGGAAATCTTCCCACCACCAACTCAGTGTGTCTTCGCTCGACCCCTGGCTCAGCACACGGCATTTCAATTCAAGGAAATCTGTACTATTTTCTGCTCTCGACTTCAGGCCTTTCAATTCACGGACTCAGCTCTTTCTGTTGCAACAAGACTGCACAGTGGAATTTGGATTCTTCCTCCCTACGTACAAAGGTCCTAACCAAGGTGTGACGTCTCCTACTTTGATGCTGGAATGAAGATAAGAATAACCACGAAGATGTTGAGTTGTTAAGTTGTTGTTCGGTGAGTGTTGAGTTCGAGCTCGATTGCGTAGTGAAGTTGTCGATTCAACTGCCCTACCTAACTATTTACTAGGGATTTATACTAAGGTTCAGAGTCACTACTGAGTCAACTAACAAGTCAACAAGGATGGCATCGAGAGACCGTGCCGGCAATCATCCAGTGTTGAAACCTCTGGCCTCTTTATGAATCCAATTTACTGCTCACCTCGTTTGAATTTGCTGCGATTTTTCAACGTTGAATTTCGGCCCAACAGCCGAGGACCCAGACAAACTATAGCCCACCTTCAAAGACTCATTTAATGGGTGCCTACACGCGAAGTACAGGGAACTTATGATGACGCCTATGCCAAATGCCAAATGTCGCGCGCGATTATTTCACACTGGCATCTCGCGCGTACATTCCACCCTTCCGTTAGCTTAGCCCACGGTTAAAGTTCGGAGGTAAGTGGATGTGCATGTGCAATGTCTCATTTTAAGGAAGTGGTATTATGAGACCAAACAATAACACAGATTGCACATATCAGAGGCCAAAAGCCAGTCCGCGAGTCTATTCACACTAAACCTCTTCCTGTACTCCTTCGTTAACCATTTGAGTACCGCGCTGTAGACATCCGGAAGAGTGTAAACGCATCCGAACACCAGCAGACGCCCCCCGCGGACCATATTCCCACTGGCTGCGTAAGGATGTGGAATCTTGTTAGTTCCATTCCCGTGTTCATGAACTGACTTCACTTAGGCGGCATTATGAAACCTCGAGTGGATCAACCATCAGTGTGGGACACGAGCGTGTAAGCAATTTTGGTTCAAATTGTGATTGCAACGAAAACAAGAATAAACTGTCAGAGATGTGGCTAACGCATCGGATAAGGTTGCTGATCCCGGCTGAATTGAACCGTAAGCCTTCTGAAAACTGTTAGATGACATTGTGCGGAATAAATGGAAATGTATCTTGCCTTTTACAGGCATATTTTCTTGGTGTTCTTGTCCCTCCGCTCTGCCACACCACACGTCTTGGCATTTCAACTGGATAATTCATTCTGAATGGGTGGCTATTCAAACCCAACTCCAAGATACCACGACTTCCGGCGGCGGGGCGAACAACCGCGCAGGAAAGTTCGTCCAATTTGTACTGGTGTGCGCCACGATTCAACAGGCCAGGTATAATAAATGCAATACGTTACTGAATCATGTGGTACCAAAGTCGTTTACGGTATCTCCAAATATAAAGGCTGAAAGCTAGGCCAGAACTCTATCTAATTCCTCCCCCCATAGTACCCTCTTCCACTACCATGTTTCCAAAGACCTCCCTCCTTGAGTTTTCTCTGCCTCTTCAGGCAATCGTTCCGATGACATCTTGACCCTTTCCAAGGTGTCGGAGCAATCCAGCTTTGCAATTTCAGCGGCAAAAACATCGGTATGTCCGGTTTCAATTCATTAGAACCCGCATAACTCAATTAACACCAGTCTACGATGAACTCATGGGGTTCAGAGTCACCTCCATGGCTTTTAGTCTCTTGGTGATTCACTGACTGTTTCCATTTTTGCTTCTTGGCCGGCAGTTGTACGTCTAGATATAAAACAAGCAGATTCACAGCTGTTTTAAGGACTGATTTTCACCAGCAGGGAATGAGGCTGCGATCAAGAATGACCTGAATGTCCTGCCCAGACAGTTGGTCTTCTACCCAAATCAAGCGGCACTATATCTCAGCCAGCCCTAATGTGGTTGTACCAATTCTTGACTTCGTATATCTTGCTTTAATAGTCATCAGACCATTCAGAGGCCGTTAAAGCAGCAAGTCAATAATTCTGAGCACTTCCCTGATGTTTCACCTCCAGCGCATAAGATAATGGTTTACCACCACCGTCTATAGCTCAGTGTAGAATATCATAGTCAGGACGCAACAGCCCTTTGGGCTGCCTTGTCAAGTCTACTCAATCTTTCATCGTTGATTTGTTACACTGACTTTCAGCCATCAATAGTGTAGCCTACCACCCCAGGGAGGGTGTATGCCCATAATCTAATGCCTCACTTCTGCCCACTAATAGGTTCAAAATGAAATAAAAACTAGTGTTTTCATGCATGTTTTGGTACATGCCCTATCAGCGCAACCCGAGATTCTGAGTGCCTCCACTCCGGATCCAGCTTCTGACACCATGGCCTGGCTCACTGCCGTCAAAGGTTCCCTCAGGGACATTCAGCTCGTGCTCCACCAGCTATTGCTGAACAGCCAAAATTCACCACCTGCCCCTGCCCCTGCCGCTCCGGCTCCGGTGCTGGGTCCAGACTTCTCGGCCCCCCACCCAGCTCCAAAAACGGTCCTCCGACCGAAGCCTCCGGCCATTTCGATGGCGACCAGATACAAGGGCAGATCTTCCTCCACTCTGTCCTTACCTACTACTGGCTGGTTCCAGAAGCCTTCATGGCGGACAGGAACATCTCACAGGAAAAGCTCGTCCGGTTCGCCATGTCCTTCTTGTCAAAGGATGTGGCTGCTCGGTGGGCCAAGCATCGCTCTTTGGCCATTCAGTTCCTGTTCCCCACATGGACCAGATTCAAGGCCGAGTTCCGCCTCTGGTTCATAGAGGAGAACGAGCAGGACCAAGTCCTCAAGCTTGAGTCCCACTCATATTTCCTGGGCCCCCGGGATGTCTACCGGTGAAATGCCGTAACAAGGAAACCCGAATATCGGGTCTCCTAGGTCCACCGACACCACGGAAACCAATACAGAGGAGTCCAGGAGCATCATCATTAATGCTCCTTAATGCTACGGTACAGGAACTGATCGCGATTGACCGCGATCGCTTTAATTTATTAGAAGCCTATATAAGCACGGTAGAATCTCCATGTACAGTAGATTCTACTGCATCTAATCTCAGGCTTCTGCCTTGGCTTGACATAGGCATTGTCTCCACCCTGCCCCGCTTCCTTCGCACTGTACTACGGGTTATATCTATGCCCCGGGTTGTATACCTGAGTGGATATCACACCCTCTTCGACTCGTTCCGGGTTCTGCCTCGCATCCCGACCTACGCCATATGGCCTCCTAGGGAGGACGCTGTACGACTGGTCCTACTGCTCGGGGAACACACGAGCTACTAGCGTCTATCGGGTTTATCCTGGTTGGGGTTCTCGTCGGGTTACTCACTGTTTAGCTGACCCAGAGGCCGTTGCTGACATTGGGTACCCCATTGCGAGGATTTTCACAAACCTACATACTCTGCCCTGGTGCCCTCGATCTAGCGATCCAGTCACCTTGTATCCAACCCATAAACCCCATACCATCTCAGGTGTTAGCGGTATTTTTGTTGGCAGCTGCGTAGTGCTAGTGTGTTGTTGAACAGCTTTGTTGAAGTCTAGCAGTCGAATTGTGTTTGTTCCAAACCCGCTGGTCGAATACTATGGCCCAGACCCGAACGCACAAAGAGAAGTACTTACATCTTTGGAGGAATAGATTGTTGTAGTGGTGGTTTTGTGGTTGTTTTGTGCAAGCCCGAATCTAAGCTATTTCTAGTCGTATATCAAGTGCACCATCTCAGCGCTACTCCCAGCTCCACCCAGTCTTCCCAGTGGTGAAGCTCAAGCTTGTGAAGCCAGACCCATTTCCTGGCCGCCCCAGAACAACGAACCACTACCCGCCCTCTGGACGGACTGGGATGAGAGGTGTGAAGTCGCCGAGATCCTTGAAGCGTGGGTCCCGCTACAGCAGTCTCTGGTACATGGTGCGATGGAAGGGTTATGGACCGGAGCACAATAAGTGGGTAAAACACTCTGATGTCTTCGCCAAGGACACCATTGATGCCTACTACCACTGCTACCCCAACGCTCCCCATCGGATCGCCTCAGCCACCTTTGACTCACTCTCCTTCCAGACGTGCGACAGGACCATCCACTGAAACGGTGACTATGGGGCTGGCAGTGAAATAACCACAAACCAAACCTTGTAAACGAATACGTGGTTCGATAATGCAACTACAACAACTCAAACACCATAGTCCTCATGCAAGTTCGGGGTTCCAATCCAGTATAGATTGTGGCAATTTGAACTTTAGTTCTCTTTTGGGAAGCAAGACTTTATAGGTCTACAAGTTGTATAGATAAACTGCTCGAATACATTCTAGGCGCAATCGCGGATAGACAGATGAGATTTTATGTTCAACGGTTTGTGTGATGTGGGTCTAGGTTTGGAGATAGTACTCCAATGCATAGCGCAAGTGATTCTTTATGAATCCCGATTCCAATAGTATCCGCAATTGCTAATCCTTGCGAGATTACAACCGATTGTCAAGTCCGATCCGTTTCCTTATATTTCACGCATCCATTCCGTTTATCCAATACAAGACGTGCCTTTGCTTCGCTTCGGCGTACGGAGCCAAGGCAGGGAACGTGGTTGAGAAAGAACACCTAAATATGGGGTGAATCAGATGGGCAAACAGGTGCATCGTGATACGAGGCATCTGCTTAATATACGAGATATGTCCACGCACCGTTTATAAAGATCCAAATCTAACACAGATAATATTCAAACAGGGAAAACAAACGAAACTTGGTATAGCTTCTGGGTGTCTCCAATGAAAGCCTACTCGACCGGTTAAGCGTGAAGTCTAGTAACTTTGTGTCCAACAGGTAGGGTGAGATTCACTGGTGTTCCTCCCATAACCATCCACTTAAATACTTTACAGGATTCTAAATATAAACGAGACAGATACAAACGTGCGGCAGGGTTCAGGGTATATGACTAGTGGTATGGCAGCTAGCCGATGAACTCCTGTCAGATATCAAACAATTAGTAAAATTGAGAGAGATTTATAAGGAACATCAACGAGCCAAGCTTAACGATGAGTCAAGATCTACATCGCTTAGAACAATCGTGATGGGATATTGTTGATATGTCAACTTTTAGCCGACCTCCTTGTCAGCCCACCGTTACCCTCCTCGGTAACCATTCGCTTCAACTGGTTCCGCCTTGAACCACTTAAGTGATTTGTCTGAAAACCATGATAGCCGTCGCTTCCCAGTACCCGAGCATGGTTTCTTAGTCAATTGGTTGATCGACCAAGTCCAGCCTTCTCTTGGCAGTTCTGAAGATGTCAGATGATGCCCGACAATGATCCCTCTGGTTCAGAAGGATAATAATCCCTTGTAATACACCCTTCCTTAGTCAGGGATGTGCAGTAGCCCCAATCCGTTTCCAGGATGGTAAGGCACTTTCCGTGATTACTCTATTAGTGACTTCTCACATCAACCCTTAACCAGGATCGTTGTCCAGCATCTTTCTAATGGTTCAAGACACATTATATCCCTTTTAGCTAACTGCCCAGGCCAGCATTAGCCCTTGTGAGATGACATCATAATGTAGTGTAATACATTATAGTATGTTGCAACTTGAGCAGATTTGAATAAATTCCCGGGTGCCCCAATACCAGGTCTGTCACCGCTTCATATGTCGGGACACCATATTCCAAGGGGGGGTGATGTCAGGGGAACCCCCGCTCCGGCCGCTTCTCCAGCCGCTTCCGCTCTTCTGGCCGAATCTGCTGAAAACGGTGCACTAGGGTGTGGCCGTGAAATCTAATGGATTGACTAGTGAGAAAAGCGAGCTAGTCACTCTACTCAAACCAACCAAAACCAAAACAAATCACTAATCCTAATCCTAATACTCGTGTGTGTGTGTGTTCGGGGAGGTAGGGTACATATCACCCGTCAAAAGGGTGTGCAAGGTTGGAATAAGACTTTGTTTCAATAGCAACTATGCAGTTTAAGCACAGTTATGCTAGGATAGCAGGGACTTCACGCCAACAGGATATCAAGACTCAAGTTAAACCTTAGACTGTTCAAGTCTTCAGTTTCTTTGTGAGCGGCAGAACCTAACACTACTGGCAGCTAGCCAAGAAGCAGAAGGTAGGACAGACTATTCAACAGACAGATGCTACTTCATATCAACCAACGTTTGCACGAATGCGGCGGTATCAACGAAACGGGGGCTGTTACAACAGAAGGTGGGACGCTGGGCTAAGGCGCGGACAGTTACACTGAAGGCGGCGGTTTCACTTCTACTAGCACAAACTAGTCTTTAGTCCTGGAGGCCTAAAGCGCTGCTACAGGAGACAAGAG
>JARKIC010002441.1:0-62064 GCA_029378375.1 Mycena olivaceomarginata
TCGCATTGGTATTGGTGCATTTCCTGCCTCGGCCGCATATTACGAGCTCTACAGAGCCTTCCAGATTATCACACCCGACATGACTTGGGGATTTTGGCGCCACTGTGGGCTTATTTAGATGTGGATGACTCTCCTTTATTCGTAGCTTCGCTTCTGGTTCTCGTCTTCTCTTATGTCTGTAGGCTCTGGATTCAATTCATCTGATTTTGACAGTACAAATGCAAATATGTATTGAGCGGAATACAGAGGTGCTACAAGAATTATGGAGAACTATGCAAAGGACTACAATGCAGAACGTAGGATTACAATGCGGATGGCGAGTAAAAACACCTTACAAAATAAGAAACAATGAATGCGTTACCGAACAAGGCCCTTCTTCCATTGCGACTGGGCGTAACGGAGACTGGCACGCTGTCCAACCGAAAGATATTTGTCAAGGTCAGTGTCGCCGATGAACTCGAGGAGATGCGGGCCATCAATTTCGAGAATGACCAGCTTCGGAATGAGGTGAGGGATGCCGGCAGCTTTGCAGAACACTTCGAAGGTCAGGGCTGCAGGCTTGACAGGCGAAGAGGGATGTGAGGGAGGATGTGCACGAGCGCGATAGTGGACTGGGGTAGCGGGACGTGGGTTCTGAATCGACTGAAAGAGATTTACGAGACCATCATAGTCTGGATTAACTGTGATATTGGTGGTAGACGCTGGCACCTTGTTTGACTGATTGCGGCGGCGAGCAAGGAGACTGATGTCATCTGCGTCGTCGTGACCTTCAAGGGGATAGAACATTTTGTCTGTTGGGGGGGTCTGCAAGTTGACGTCTTCGTGCTTTGCAAGCTGAAACATGATTAGGATCAGGGTGGTAATGATTTGGAACCGCGTACGATGGCTGATGCCCAGGTGCTGAGGTGCATGGGGGTAAGCCAGATGTGCTGGCCCGTAGGATTGCCAAGGAAGCAGGTTGGGGAGCTACACCGCTTATCGGCACACATGTATGTGCTTTGAGCTGGACAATGGTCTCTGCAATCTCCTCTTCTTCGCCCGTGAGCTGAAAAAAATGAGATAAGCACACGAGTCAGTGGACGGGCACACCTTGCGCTTCTTTTGCTGCGGGCCCAAGGCCAGTTCATCTTCGCTCTGCCCATCATTGGCCTGACTGTTCGTGGTTGCAGGAACGGTAGACACATTTTTCGGCTCATCTCAGGTTTAGTGCAATGAAGGCGATGGGCAATCGGCGACTTACATCTTCTGTTATCTCAAGCTTCACCTCTGGACTGCCCTTCTTCACGGCTTCCTTGCTGAGCTCATCGTAATGTGTCGTTGTGGTGAGTTGCATATCCTTTAGCGCAGAACGGCCAGGGATAGAGTATTTGATTGTGAATGCTGTAGTGCGTAGCTGGGTGCCGACTACTTTGAATTGCAAGAGCTGGGGGTCCCGGCCAATTGCCAGGATACAGGCTTCAATGACCTCGGCAAGCGACAACTTCTCGTGAACGTAGGTACTGGACTTGATGGCCTCCGCACGCGCATTTCGTCGGCGCTTTTCGGAGGCTTTGGGAGGGGGGAGAGTCGGGTGAAAAGTAACGACATATTTGATTCCTTGACCCTCGTTGTACTCCGACACTGAGGAAATCATCAATAAGTGTCTTCCAAAAGATAAGTAGATCTGTTTCGTGTTTACCAGGAAGCCCTGGGTCCTCGGGATCTGGGTTAAAGCTTGATTCATGCTGCCTGTTGTTGTCGTATTCGTCCGCGAAGTTGCCGGTGGCGTAGTCGTCGTACATGGGCGTAGCAAAACGATGGCGTAGCGAGGAAGAACACGTCGTGTCACACTTTCAAGTCACATCCGAAAAAGGCGGACCACCCGGCTCGAACGCGCCGCACCTCAGCTCTTTCAAAAAACATTTTTTTGCGATTGCCATTATATATGAAAATTGCAATAAATTTAGGAAGAGCTTGAGGACAGTTCTGTCGACATATTGATGCTCGCCAACCTGGATTGCATCGGGTATCTTGTCGTAATATGTGCGAATTCCATCGCGAACGACATAATTTGGATAGTATCGAGCATGGCATCCTTCGGGGGTCGTTGAGATTTACCGAAAGGGAATTTTAATGCTGCTTACCGGGACATGAGAGATGTGATGCAAATGTAGGGCAGGCACCATCTGAGAGCGTATACAAGACGACCTTCGAAGCACCATCCTTGTCCCGAAGCATCTTTCTGTTGGAGCAGCGCGGAGAAGTGCAGTAACGTGTTGGTGGGAAAAGCATGTGCGCCGCTGGGAAAAACTGTTATAGCGGGACATTGAATACGGAAAGACAGTGCTAACAGAGCAGATGATCAAGCCCAAAGTTCTTGAATGCCTCAGCGTCAGTGCCTGTGGTTTTGCCGTTCTTGTTGTATGTCCATACAAGATTGCCGAATGTGTTCCAGCAGCCGTCAATGTACTCAATTGGGATGTCGATGGCGCTGCCGAGAAAAGTGCGGATGCCCGCCGGGATCTCATCTGGAGGTTGCGACGCATCGTGGGATGGGGGCTGGGCGGTGAGGATGGCATCTTTCAGCCGAGCAGCTAAGCGGACAAATTTCATGCCCTTTTGCATGCCAATACTGTCGCAAAGGCTGGGGACAGTGCTCAGCTGTGCGTGGATTTCGTTGAACGTGTCCATAGCTCGAGATTACAAGGGGGACGGAGATACGCGTAACGTCGTGTCAAAGAAAATTCGTACGTTAATTGACGCGACGCGCCGAGTACTTACCTCCGATCATAATACCACCAAACACGTAGCGTGACATTTCTCAAGTCTCGCAGAGTATACAGAGTATATTGAAGGCATGGATTTTGTCAGAGAACTTGAGTATACGACCGGTTTGCCGAAATTATACGGGAGTATACGTAAGTATACCAGGTGTAAGGAATATCTGTAAGTATACCGTCATTTTGTATACTTCTGGGCTCACGTTCTTTCTGGTTATTCTCGTCGCCGAGGTTCCCATGTCTTGGCAGGAGGCACAACCGTAATTGAAAGGAGGTAACCGGAGGAGTTCGCTGTGCAACACCGCGACACGATCTGCAGGCAACGATTGCCGAGACTGCCGCGACCCACAATACTCGTTATTGCAAAAAGTAACCGGCCACATAATAGAGGTGTGGTCCATTTCTCTGGATATGAGATCAAAGGTACGTCGCGGCGTTGATGGTGGAGAGACTTCCACATCTCCCGCGTGCGCGACGGCCAGCAAACAAGGGCATCCCGCCGCCTTGCTGAAAGCTGGACGTCTGTGGACAAACCACGCCGACTGGGCGCGGCGCACAAGCAGCAGTAGCCATCGCCAACGATACGGCGACACCACTACACAACACGCCGCACGCCACGGCAGCTATTCAACCGACGATTGTGCGACCTCAAACGCGCGCAGACGATGAACGAAGGCGTCTTTACACACCTTGAAAACGCGCAACGAGGGCGCGGAGAGACAATAATTCCTCGCTGAGTGGGTGGGACTCGCTGAGGGAGAGACCTGCGGCTGGGACTTCTACCGGCATTTCCAGTTATCTGCGAGTCCACTTGAAGCTTCGAGTGAGACCAAGGAACCCGAAGCTGAAGCGAGTTTCCCAATGGCAAATGCACAAATGATGCCCCGATCGCTGTTCCACAAGTCCTCCAAAAACCAAAGTCAACCCCAAGTCAACCCAGATTCACCGAAGCCTCAAGTAAGGTCAAAGCGAGAGTATTGCACGGATTTGCAGAATCGGGGCTGACGTGGAGGAGGGATTATCCGCATTGTGCGTGTTTGGCAATCGCCCGCCGCAGCACGCACTGCGAGAAGTAATCGTCATGAACTTCAAGACAATTCTTTTTGAATTTCAAATTTCATAATGTTTTGTCATGGTAGCCATCTTGAATTTCAAGGTGCAATTCATGACATATTTTCTGTCATTTTTGTGCTTTGGATTCTGGTCATGGTCTCCTGACCATTCATCATGAGGCCCGCATCGCAAGAATCTCGATCCACCTAGGCGCACAAGTGACCCAGATCCACAAAATATGTCATGAAAAATGCCGCGGGATTGTTGCTAGACTAGCCGAAGCTTGCCCTAAAGTATGATGTCATTACTCCACTTGTCCAACATAAGAATTTACCTTTCATGTATTTTTTCAGGTGTTTCTGGCCATAGCAATAGCATGCTGAATTCCATGGTTCAATCTGCATGAATTTCATAATCTCTCAGATGTGAGGAGCCTCTGCCCGGTGGCTCAGGCAAGGTACAAAACTCAGGTCATGACCTCCCAAAATTTTCCCTGTGTGTATGTGCATGTGTGAGAAGAAGTCCTACATAACATTGTAGTTAACCAACCAGGTCCCTTGTGCTTGATGTTATATCTATCGGAAATATAAGGTATCCTGATTACATAATCACAAATGATAACAATAATAAATCTAATCAATGATAAACTGTGTTATGTGTATTGTAGCTGTCACAACTTCGTCCAGTGACAACGCCATCAGATAAGATAACGGATAAGATAACACCGACATCTGATAAGACAAACCCTAAACCCCAAGGGATCTCGATCATCAAGATCTCCGATCTTGAACGCATGGCAGACGCACAGAAGGATATTTAAAGACGATCGATCGAACATGCATGGAACATACACGAAACATGCATAGTTCATTTTCCCATACTATTTTTATAGTTCCCATGATCGGACAGAATAGATCGGACAGCTGTCAGGAAGTATTAACAACATGCACTAACAGCAACGGATGGACATGCACAATACGACCACCTAGACAATAGCGTAGTTAGTTCACACGGTTGAAAACACTATAAGTACTGTAGCTAGTTCGTAGTTTATTCTGTACCTCTCATAGACTTTTATTCCACTTCATTTACGAGCCTCATACCAAACGGGCCTCCGAACCCTTCTGCTTCGCCAGAGTTCGACCCGGAGCTTGTTCTTGTAACATAATAAAAGTCTACCTTTCATACCGTCGTACCTTCCATCCGACACACTACGCCGAAAGGCTCTTCAAACCTCTGCATACTATTTGCGCACCAAACCAACCACGAGCAGGACGGTAAAGTACCTCTGTCCCACGCTCTGCCCTTTATCCGTCCCCCTCCGTTTCCATTCTTCTGGGGATCACCCTAGAACGTCCAATAAAGAGAACTGCGCCCTGTGACGCGGCCCTACACAAATTGGGTCAACCGCCTGTGGTAGCTACAAGGAGTCGAACCAAATCCTCGGAGAGGGTTCACTCGCGTATACGGGGAGGGTCGTAGAAGGCCCCGATACGTTTCTCTCGCAACAGACGGTCTACCCCCACGTCCGACAACCCGCGTAACGCGGAATCGATTCCACGGCCTTTCGAATCAGGGCCCCCTCGACATCTCCGCCGACCTCTTTGGCATCGACACCCCCGTCGTCCGGATCGGAGCATTATTTCTCGGCACCAGAAAGACAGCCGACCCGACTCCGCGACTTACCAGTCGTAATACCCCGTCCCACCCGCCTCCTCACCCACATCTATTCACCCCCCGCCATGTCGAGACAAGGGTCTCCCATGTACCACGTTGAGGCTCCCCAGCCCCAATACCCCCAACAGGCGCCTGAACGGCAGCCGCCTCTGGCATGGAATGCCTGGAGAAGAACCCTGAACGGAACATTCGTTCCGGTCACCCCGCCGCCTGTGCGGCAAGCTTCGGCAACAAGGCCGTTGCCCACTCCCCCCCGTCCAAGCGGTTATACACCGCAACCCCAGAATTGGCCTAGACAGGCCTCGTCCAAGATTGTCTTGGCAAAGACCCCGCCGTCTTTCGACAGCAACGACAAATCCAGGTGGGACTCCTGGTACGACACGTTGACCACCTATGTGGCGGCGTACGGCTCCGAGTTTGACACGGAGCACAAGAAGATTTTCTTCACCCTCTCGTTGTTAAGGGATGAAGACGGAAAGGCTTGCCCAGCCTCTAATTGGGTACGAAACTACAAGCGCCAAGCGCTTAGATATGGCAGCCTCGTTCCGGGACTGACATTTGAGGGGCTCGTCACGGAGCTCGAGAAGACGTTCAAGGACTCGAACGTCAAGGAGACGGCGCACGTGCGCCTAATGAACACTCGGCAGGGGAAGGTCCCCCTCGCCGACTTTTTGCAGTCGTTCGAATTGACTGCCAAAGAGGCCGGATATACTCCTGGCCTACCTATTTACGACACATTCCTGTGTCAAACCTTGGAATCGCTCGTCTGGGACGAGATCCGAAAACAGCTTTATGCTGGAGGGATGGAAGTCCCGGGAGACTACCTCTCCCTCAAGAAGCGATTACAGGTAATCGCGGGAAACATGGAGCGTGAAAAGATGCTCCGAGAAAGGAAGGGCGGGAACCCGTGGGGTTTCCCACCCCCTTCCAACCAAAACCCTTCGGCGGGAAAGCCGAAGACGAACAGCGGACCAAGGGACAGGTCCCAAATTCCGATCTCCCAAGGAGGAGATCACATGGACGTTGATGCGTCCAAGACGAAGGGCGGGCCCTTCAAATGCTATAACTGTGGCGAAGAAGGCCACATGGCACGGGAGTGCCCGAAACCCCGCAAGGAACGCGGGAAGGTGAATGTGCGCTCGCTGCGCACTGAAGAACTCTCGGTAGAGGACTACAAGTACCTCTTCGAGAAGGCGCGTGCCCAATTCGGGCAGGATTTTTAAAGAGGAGACCGGTTGCGGCCACACCGGCTCCTCCCCCCATGACTAAATATGGACGATTCGAACCGCTTGATGCAGTTATGGACAACAATAGCACAAAAACGGAAAAACCCAGTAGCATACACGAAGACGCTGCTGATGAAAAAAGAAAATCATGTATTACGGAGAACCGGAACAGGAAAATTAATTTAAAAAACAAAAAAATGAATGACGCCAATCAAGAATGGGCATTATTTAAAAAGACAATGAAAACGGCCCCGGGGACTCAACCCGGTAATACAACTGAGACAAAAGGGCCCCTGGTGGGCGATGGCTCAATCCAACAGGACACACAACCACGCGAACCAACCGTGAGTGTCAATGTCCAAGTGGAGGAAGCGCCAAAGGACCAAAAAACGAAGGTGCCGTTCGGTCTCAAGAAGAAAGAGGTTGCACGCTGGCAAGCTCGCCGAGCCATGGGCTTTTGCGAGAACCTTCTTCAACAGGAACTCCGGCAGTTCCAAGCTCAACGCGAGCACCATGAAATGCTGGTCACCATTGGGCTAGAAGCCCTAGACACGGGCAAGAAGCGGTCACTCCGTGCGCTTCTTGATAATGGATGCACCACCACGTGCATGGATCGGGACTATGCCAAGGCGCAAGGCTTCGAGCAAAAGGAGCTAGAACGTCATATAGTGGCAAAGAATGCCGACGGGACCGAGAATACGAAAGGAAAGATCACTCATTACGTAGAGATGATCATGACTATCGGCTCCCACGCAGAACGACAAAAGTTCCTGATCACCGGCCTCGGGAAGGCCCGTGTATTTATTGGTTACGACTGGTTGTATAAACACAACCCCGAGATCAACTGGCGTGACCAGAAAATATTATTTAGTCGTTGCCCCGAACAGTGCAACATGACGACACCCGAAGTACAAACGGGCGAAGACGACATCCTCGAGGAGGAGTCTATTTTATTGGTCGACTTTGCGGAAGCGATCGATCTGCGTGTGAAACAATCACAATCAGCGCAGATGGCAGAAAAAGGAAATTTAGAAAAAGAAAAAATGACGGAGGACAAAATCCCAGAACAATATAGGGACTTTGTTAAAGTATTTGCCAAGGAGTCCTTCGACTCTCTACCGGAAAAAAGGCCCTGGGACCATGCAATCGAACTTAAGCCAGGATCAAAGGCTGTAGATTGCAAGATCTATCCGCTCTCGTTGAACGAGCAGGGAAAACTCAACGAGTTCTTAGAAGAGAACTTGAAGAGTGGACGGATTAGGCCCTCAAAATCGCCGATGGCATCGGCATTCTTTTTTATTAAAAAGAAGGACGGGACCCTTCGACCGGTACAGGACTACCGGAAACTAAATGAGATGACGATCAAGAATCGTTATCCATTACCTCTTATTTCGGAGCTTGTGCATAAGCTCCGTGGGGCTACTTATTTCTCCAAACTTGATATCCGCTGGGGTTACAACAATGTACGGATCAAGGAAGGAGACGAATGGAAGCGGCTTTCCGAACAAATCGGGGATTGTTCGAACCGTTAGTAATGTTTTTCGGGTTGACGAACTTGCCGGCCACATTCCAAACCATGATGAATGATATCTTGAGGGATCTCATCAATGAGGGACACGTGATCGTCTACCTCGACGATATTCTAATTTATATGGAAACCCTGGAGGAGCACCGGGCCGTGGTTCGCCGCGTCCTAGAGACGCTTGAAAAACATAAACTATTCCTCAAACCCGAAAAATGCGAGTTTGAGAAGACGGAGATCGAGTATCTCGGTGTAATTATTTCGCATAATTCTATGCGTATGGACCCCGTTAAAATAAAAGGGGTTATGGAATGGCCCGAGCCGAAAAGCGTGAAACAGGTCCAAGCGTTTCTCGGCTTCACGAATTTTTACAGGCGCTTTGTACGCGCTTACAGCGACTTAGCCCGGCCACTTACTAAATTAACGGGCAAAGCCGGATGGTCCTGGGGACAAGAACAAGCCGACGCGTTCCAGAAGCTTAAGAACAGAATAGCTGAGGACGTGGTTTTGGCATTACCCACGGACGATGGACGCTTCCGAGTAGAAGCAGACGCATCTGAAGGCGCAGTCGGTTCCGTGCTGGAGCAGGAACAAAACAACGTGTGGAGACCTGTGGCCTTCATATCGCATGGTCTCAGTGAGACCGAACGTAATTATGAGATTTACGACAAAGAAATGTATGCTATTATGCACGCCCTGGACGAATGGCGCGACCTATTACAAGGGGCGAAGCATCCGTTTGACATATTCACGGATCACAAGAACCTCCAGTATTTTAAAAAGCCGCAGAAGCTTAATTGCCGGCAGGCCCGCTGGGTTGGCGAGTTGTCCCAGTACAACTTTGCATTACATCATCGCCCGGGAGCGATGAACCGAAAAGCCGATCTACTCTCACGACGGGCGGATCATGATCAAGGAAGCAACGACAATGAAACAAGTCGTTATGCTTAAACCCGAATACTTCCGAGCCATGGAAATAGTGCTCGAAGGGGTGGAAAACGAGATCATGGATTTAATCAAAAAGGAGAAGAAGATCGACAAAAGCGTAAAGATAGCGCTTGAACGAAAACTCCCTGGATGGGAGAAGAAGGACGACGTTATTTATTATAACGGTCTAATTTATGTTCCAAGAAACGATGATCTTCGGAACAAAATTATCGGATTACACCATGATCCAATTATTCTCGGACATCCCGGAGGGAACCGAACACAGGAAATCATTGAACGAAATTACTGGTGGCCGCGCACAGGAAATTATTGCGCGCAATATGTAAAAGAATGCGAAGCGTGCCAGAGGACACGTGTCGATCGATTTGCACAAGGCAAACTAAATCCGCACAAGATAGCGGAAGGACCTTGGCAGATCATATCTATGGATTTGATCGGACGGCTCCCGGAGAGCAATGGCTATGACGCCATTCAAGTCTGGGTCGACACCTTCACAAAGATGATCCACGTGGAACCCACCACTATGGAGATTTCGAGCGAAGGAGTCGCTAAACTAACACGGGAACGAGTGATTAGATATCACGGTATCCCACGTAAAATTATCTCGGACCGAGACAAGCGCTATACATCAGGATTTATGCGCGAATTAAATAAGATCCTGGGGATCGAAATGAACCCAAGTACGGCGTACCATCCTATCACGGATGGTCAGACGGAAAGGATGAATCAGGAGATTGAGAAATATCTCCGGATTTTCGTAAACTATAGACAATCAGACTGGTCCGAGTGGCTATCTATGGCAGAATTCTGCTACAATGACAAGCAGAGTTCGTCCACAAAGGCTTCGCCTTTCTTTTTAAATACCGGTTATCACCCTTGGAAAGGGATCGAGAACTCAGTGGAGACCCGGAACGAGGAGGCAGCCGAGCTGACTCAGAAAATGAACAAGATCCGCGACGAAGCTAAAGCGGCTCTTGAGAAAACCCAAAAAACAATGCAAAAATACTATAACAAAAAACATCGGGCCGCGCCCGTATTTAAAATCGGCGATAAAGTGTGGCTCAAAGGAACTGACGTCACCACTGATCGCCCCACGAAGAAGCTCGACGATGTTAAACTCGGGCCGTACAAAATTCTCGAGAAGGTTGGAGCATCGGCGTACAAATTGCGATTACCAGAAACGGATCAGTCACATCCGGTTTTCAATGAGGCGCTCTTGTCACCGTATGTGGAACCCCCCGAGAATAGAAGGGAGAAGAGACCGCCGCCAAAGATAATCAGTGGCGAAGAGCGGTATGAAGTCGAGGAGATCCTGAAGCACCGAAAAAGGGGAAAGGGCTATCAGTATCTCGTAAAGTGGAAGGACTATTCCATCGGGGAAAGGACATGGGAACCCGTTCGGCATTTATTGCCAGGTGCTAAAAAGATCCTTGAAAAATACCAGAAGGATCACGGCATCAAAATAAGGGCATTACCCGTCTTTCCGGCCGGATATTGGGATTATTTAATTCATCGGTATAAAACTAAGGAGGAGTCCCAACAATACTCAACGAAGAAATTATATATTCCGGAAACTGCCGACACCATTGAGATCAACGGGGACGTTGATCCTAGAGGGGGGGTAATGTCACAACTTCGTCCAGTGACAACGCCATCAGATAAGATAACGGATAAGATAACGCCAACATCTGATAAGACAAACCCTAAACCCCAAGAGATCTCGATTATCAAGATCTCCGATCTTGAACGCATGGCAGACGCACAGAAGGATATTTAAAGACGATCGATCGAACATGCATGGAACATACACGAAACATGCATAGTTCATTTTCCCATACTATTTTTATAGTTCCCATGATCGGACAGAATAGATCGGACAGCTGTCAGGAAGTATTAACAACATGCACTAACAGCAACGGATGGACATGCACAATACGACCACCTAGACAATAGCGTAGTTAGTTCACATGGTTGAAAACACTATAAGTACTGTAGCTAGTTCGTAGTTTATTCTGTACCTCTCATAGACTTTTATTCCACTTCATTTACGAGCCTCATACCAAACGGGCCTCCGAACCCTTCTGCTTCGCCAGAGTTCGACCCGGAGCTTGTTCTTGTAACAGTAGCTGCTTTTTTCAGCTCTTGTCTGTCTATATTTCACTGGTCAATTGGATGGATTTCATAACTAAAGTATATGATTTTTTTTTGTGAATTTCATGAGCTTTGACACCCACAGTGATACTATAGGCAATCACACTAGGGTATGAGGCATTGTCTCCACCCTGCCCCGCTTCCTCCACACCGTACTACGGGTTGTATCCACGCCCCGGGTTGTATACCTGAGTGGACATCACACCCTCTTCGACTCGTTCTGGGTTCCGCCTCGCATCCCGACCTACGACATACGGCCTCCTAGAGAGGACGCCGTACGACTGGTCCTACTGCTCGGGGAACACACAAGCTACTAGCGTCTATCGGGTTTATCCTGGTTGGGGTTCTCATCGGGTTACTCGCTGTTTAGCCGACCCAGAGGCCGTTGCTGACACCTTACCCCTCCATGCCATCTCCAACCAAGACGCCACTCGGATGCGCATCAAATCTCATGGGAGTCCGGATCCGCTGTCGTTCACCATTGCGCTCTCATTCCCCTGACTCAGTTCCAGTCCCTCCACCGACTTGGTTGCGGATGGTCCGCGTCCACAGCACTTGGCTTTTTGACCCCGTGTCTATATCGAAGTACGTGGAAACCGTCTGTTCGATTCAGGCCCAAGTCATTTCCAGTCTCGCAGGGTGAATCAGGCCCTTGGAAATGTCTTCCTCTCCCACCATGTGGATCGACAAAATTTTCATCGACACCCTCTCTGACGCTCTCATTCAACGCACACGCCCTGCTCTGTACAACCAGCTTGACGTGGTGACCACGGTAACCGACCAGCGGCTCAAAGCCGAAACCACCGCCGCCATCCACGAGTGGGCAGCCAACGCTGTAAGTTGTATGCTTACCTTGCCGCTTTGCCTGGTGCTCATTCAAATTGGATTGTCAGGATCTTGCTGACAATTCGGATTCGGATTCAGAATCGGAAGATGAATCCAAAGATTCTGTTGTAAGTAATATTATAATATTCTCGTCTGCATCCTCACCGTTTTGAGGCTCAATAGTCTGACGCCAACCGCCTCCTGGAGCAGCAGGGCGACGCGCCCCTGTTGTATGCAGAGCTTCATGCCATGTGCGCGCAAGTTATAGCGGAGACCGCTTTAGTCTGTGAATAGTGTGATGCTCTCGTCGCAGAAAACAGCACCCTCAAGGCCGAGAACTCGAAGATGAGGATTCAGAAGGCTCTATATGAAAAAGCCAGGTAAGCAGTTTCAAATATCACATTGTCCTACTTGGATACTCAATTTTCTGTCCACAAAAGGGACACAGAATGTACCAAAGAGGACGAAGGAAGCAGTCCGGACCGCGAACCGGTGCAGGACTTCGGGGCGTGCATATTCCCTCTGCTCACTCAACTCGTCTCCGATGCGCCACAGCCTATTCCCCGCCACACTGGGACCCTGCGCACCAATGAACCCTGCAAAACATGCGCTGGAGAGCATCACGCGGGCTATTAGGACTCTGAATCACCTGCGGACCGGCAGACCGGCAGACCGGCGTCGTGGTTGTCGTATTAGCTTCCCTAATATTTACCCATTGACATGTTTCTTTCAATGCCTCATTTCATACTCGCTATTCTCTGTTCCCTGCATAAGTAACTACAGGAATTTTGCAGTAATCAATGGTCCAGGGCACTTGCTGTGGCACTCTGAGTCTGAGTGCGTTGACTCGATCTAAAAATATCAGAAACATATCATTGAGTTTTGCATCATTTTTAAAGTTTGTGCCACTCGACCTTGTCTTTCTCTTCCACATTCGCCACATTCACGTTCACCACATTCTCACGCGTATGTCTAACCTTTCGAAGGAGGAGCTACAGCAGGTAAGCAGTATTTGATTCACGGCCGTCTCTTGCGATCTAATATTCACGACAATGTTGACAGGCCCTGAAGGACGCCCAGCTGAAGCTCAAACGGGCTGTAGCTGAAATGAAAACCAAAGATATACTGATCGCTCAGCTCCAACAAAATGGCGGCCGGAAAGGCAAGCACAAGCCTAGCAGCGGCCTGGAGTACGATAACGCCATCGTTACTTGGGGTAAAAAAATTGCAGTCCTTTACGAGCCTTGGGTTACCGTAGCGGTGTTTGGTCCTTACCCAGAAGATGGGCCACCCGAACTCGAGACGGTGCCGGAGATCAAACAGGTCTTTAAAGATCCAAAGCTGTATCTTTGGTACACAAGAGTGACCCTGTACCAAAACATTCCAGTGAAATTCCATGAGCTCATCGACCCCTCGGTTTTTGGCACTTTTGCGACCAACGTGAGTGTGATCTTGATTTTCCACAACCGAATTAACATTTGTTTCCTAGTTTATGAAGCAAATGAGCTCCGGTCGCTCCAGCGCTTTATTTGTGTTCCGAGCCAACTTGGACAAGATCCTGAGGATACAAGGTATCGAAAAGAACCGCGACAAGTCATCTGAATCCAGCCATTTCAATGGATTTGTGTGTACTCTGCCTTCATTCTCCCCAGTGACTTATATTAGACAAGATTTGTTGTAAATCTATCACCCCCCGGCGCCGATATCCAGTGAATTGGGGGCATCAACCGAGCTCTCCACTATTCCGATGGACAGCTTCGGCAACCTCAGACTGACTTTCAATCAGCAGTCCGACTCAACATTCAATGATTCGGGGTATAGTTTTGACGATTGCGGTATAATTTGGATATCAACCTCTTTAATTTGTTCGGAGTCGTTCCCGAGAACACCTTTTCCGCAGAATTTGACGGCGCACCTGGATCGCGCTTCCACCATAGTCCCGCTATCAATGGGGACTTCTTTGTCACCCAGGCCCCAGAGAATCTTGGCACATGGGCTACCAATATGCAGGGCGTAGATTGGCACAATCTTTCATCGTCAAAAGACCTTCCGCATCTCCAGCTTCACCGCCTTCATCGCCACCTTCCGCAGAACCGGCCCCTATGGCACCAGTTGAGGATTCTATCGCTTCGACACCGCCACTCATGCCAAAATCATTGACCTCAACTTCAACGAGAGGAATATTCTTCATTCAAAACGTGTTCGCACTGTGTCCTCTCGTGCCGCCGCCCTGCCACCTATCAAAAAACCCCGCTCGAGGTGAGACTCTTTCTTCCACATGGCATATGAATGCTAATCACGTTCGCAGTAAACGATGAAACAGTCTTTGTTCGACCTAGATACATGCAGGAATTAATTAGTTTTTTTTTTCAAATATATTCTGCAACGTGAGATCTCTTCCTTGTTAGCCAATAGTGCCGGAGAAGCGCCCATGGCACCTTTGTCATTGGGGCATTCACGCACTGCTGGCGCTTGATTTGAAGTGTCGCCTTTTGCTTCAAGGGCGGCACTTGAGCCGTTGATGGCATGTCAAGTGCCGCTAATGCCGCGTATGCGCCGCCTTTGATTATGAAATGCCGCTCTTCCAAATCAGGTGCATGAGCCGCGTTTCATTGGTCCCGCCCGACATACCGTGCCCCAAGACAAGATGTCAGCTGACCCCATCAGGAAAAACCTCCATTGGAAAGTTACCTCCAATTTCCTTCTGCCAAACCAAATTGGTCCAATTGGGGTAAATTTCCGCCAATTTCCTTCATTGCCCACATACCTTTGGTAGCAGTGTATATATGTTGGCAAAAAAACACATATTGTGATAGATAACTCTACTGGGAGTCTTTGAAATGAATGTGCATGTGGCCAGGCAGCCATTCCAAGATGGAGTTGAGATGGCCGGGAGAGCAAGGCGAAGAAATTCAAGTCAGATCCACCCGGCCCTAATGCCCACGTGAACCGGACATGCAGCTCCAATCGGCCGAAGGGCATGAAACGCGGAGTTCCGACCCCATGACCTGTAAAGGAGGTTTGTTTAACAGTTTAACAGTGTGAATCACTGTGTGATATTCGTCTACGTATGAAATACTTAGGTACAGGTACCTCGACGAACCAATAAGCCCAATGTAACAAAGGAGTATCGTAAATGAGTTGGGATGGTCACGAAGTTTGTGAGATCCGAGATGGCGTCTTGAATCACTTGAAAAACCTTCGCGCTCTAAAAACCCATTGGGAAAACGAGCGTCGATAGGAAAAAGTGATGGCCAGGATGGGGATGATCAGATTAATGATTGCACCTCTCGTCCTCTCGCTCCATCACCCCCTTCCCTTCCTTCTCCATCAGTTCACCTGCAGTGCACAATCCTGGTCATGCATCACGGCCCCCGTCTCCCAGCATCCCTCCTGTCAGGCTGAAGGTCTCACCGGCGCAGCAACACCAATACCACCGTAATGGCTGTGTCTTCATCCCCAAGTCCAATCTCTCTTGTGCCACACGCAATTTGTGAAATAGCAACAGCTAAGTGCCTACCAGCCTATCCATACAGGATACTTACTGCTCTGTTCTTTCATAGCATTCAATCTGTCCGGGATTTGCGCTCTATCGTTCCGAGCATGAAAATAAAGATCCCACTGGTTTGAAGCTTTATGTAAGAGGCATGGTTTATCTTGTCCATCCAGTACTCACCCTCTTTCCACAGCATCAATCTTTCAATTGTTGTTTTGGGGCGGCACGGGAGTAGACGAGGTGTATTGTGGGCTATCTTTGTTTACTGTGTACTGTACATACCACCTAAGACAGCAACTTTATTCTTACGGCAACCCCTCTTAAGTCATTTCCCATGTGGTGCAGTAAATGACCTAAGAGGTCACCTCCGACATCGGAGGCGAAGGTGCTATTAGTCATAGATCCCCATCTGGGGATATTGTGTCCTGTGGTTGACCACCGTTGCCTACTTTATTCCCGGCAATTCCCGGTACATTCCCACCATTGTAGTTCAGATATGGCCTTCGACGTGGGTGTCCCCTGCACCTCCTGCCTTCCTGTACTGCTTGGCTGGCAGTAATTTGATACATACTTCAATGCATTCCATTATGAAGCCATCCAACCTGTCCCTAGATGCAGGAGCAACTAACCTGTTCTGCCTCCAACACCTCCAACACCAATGTAGCCTGCAATAGGGGGTTCTCACTGCGCCTCCCTCCTTCCTGTACTACTTGGATAATGTTGATTCAACTCACATTCCATCTCCATCAAATGCACTCCAGTATATCTCCCCAGCCTGTTCCTACAGGCAGGAGCAAGTAACCTGTTCTACCTCCAACACCTCCAACACCCAGAATGTAGCCTGCAACAGGAGGAGCCCCCTGCACCTCCCTCTTCCCTGTGCTGATTGACTAGTGTCAATTTGATCCACACTCCAACTCTGTCAAACACAATCCAGTATGAATGCAAGAGCAAGTAACCTGTTTTGCCTCCAACACCTCCGACACCTTCATCGCTCACATGTAGCCCACAACAGGGGTGCCCCTCCCTCTTTCCTGTCATGCTTGGCTAGTGTCAATTTACCCCACACTCTATCTGTTTCAAATGCACTCCAATGAATCTGTGTAACCTGTCTCTACATGCAGGAGCAAGTAACCTGTTCTACCTCCGACGCCTCTGACACCTTCATTTCCCAGATTTTGCCCACAACATGGATGCCCCTCCTTCCTTCCTGTCCTGCTTGGCTAGTGTCAATTCAACCCACACTCCATCTGTTTTGAATGCACTCTAATAAATCTGTGTAACATGCAGGAGCAAGTAACCTGTTCTACATCCAACACCTCCAACACCTTCGTCAAAGGTTTTGCTTTCTTTCTTTCCAGCTCAGCTCTTGGCGTCAGCTTGATAACACTGCTTCTTTTTGTATCTTTCTAGTGCTGTTCATTTGTAATCATATCCTTCACCCCAGGCCCCATGTTCCACCTGGTCCCGGCACCTATATTAGGATGATTTTCCCAGTACAAGCAGAAAGGTAAATCTTGAGATCTTCTCACAGCTATTGAGCAGTGGTCAGTTCAGTATAGGCATTCAACAGTGATTTCCATTGGCCAGCACCTTCCGCATTGCAATAAATATTCTCTCTGTTTTTTTGGGGAGGCTGAAACCTTTGTGTAACACCTTCAAGAGAACTGAAATTATGGTGGCAAAGAGCCACATGAACACATTAGTACAGTCCCGTATAAATCTCTCTCTTTATAAGTTTACACCTTTCAACTCACCTGCAGTCTCCATCATCAGCGCTCTGAAGCCACTGCCAAGATCAACCAATTGCAACTTGTTCAAGTGGTAAGCGTGAAGCAGCCTGCACTGTGCTCATGTTATTCTTAAAATGGTTCAAAGTTGCAACCAAAGAGTGTCTTTGCACTTTTGGCCTATTGCAGCCCCTCTAAGCTGGACTCAAAGCCAACAAACACAAACATTCAAGACCTCAATTCTTAGAAATATCATAGTATACTCTATCCCAGCTCAGTTCCAAATTTCAACCAAATCGCATTTTCGAATATGCAGTCTACTCTGACCCCCAGATCAGTTGCAAGGCAAACTAGCAAGCATTTCTAGGTCCAAGTGTACTTTTTGAGCTTGAAACTCAGTTGGTAGATGCTTTGACTCAGGTAATGTATGCCTACTTCACCTCCTACACCACCTCCGACATGCCCTCTTTTTGGCTTTGAGAAAGCAGATACGGTCAGGAATGATTCCCACCTACTTCAGAGAACAGAATGAGAGCATAAACAATATAATGGCCTCTAAGAACAACATCCCTGACTGCATATCTGATGAAAATATCAAATTTTGTTGTTTCCCCCAAATATCTATGTTTCAGTGTTCTTAATATCCACTGTTCACTGATCTAATACCTATCAGAAGTCACTTGAGTCATAACTAAATAGTTTTAGAGCCCTGGAAATCCACAATGTTTTGAAATTTGAAGTTTGAACAATGTGGCCGAAGTTCAACTATGAAACTTAGATGGATTCCGGTGATATTTTTGCACGGCAACTTTACCTTCAGATAACCCAGGATCTTTTGACCGTTGATCTATGGGGCAACTCAGGGCTTTGATTTGAGCCCCTGGTCACAATATTTCGGCCAGTATTGGATGTGTGGGGCCTGAATTACGGAGGGCCGACCTTTATTCAACTTGTGATTGGCTGATCAAACGCGGCCCGGGCTCCGGCCCGCCATGCCGGCACCAGGTGATCTTGACTTTTGCGGCATTTCAATGGATTTTGGGTGCCATAGAAAATGTTTCTAACAATTTATAACCTCTTATTTGAACCATATACACAGTCTATGCTTTTACTTATACTTAGCTGGAGCCTCCAACACCTCCTACTCCCCAAATTTCGAAAACCCAACTTCATTTCTGTCAGTGCTGCTGTGAAATCCGAGGTCCAATGAGAATCAGTTCTGCTGATTGAAAGTGAGAAAAGAAACATCCACATCACAGGGCAAGCCAGTATACTACCCAGAGAATGTGACAGAGGTGCTGGAGGTGTTGAATGTGGAGTCCAATCACAAGGATTCCGGACATGTCTGGCTGCTCAACCCATAGCATTCCACAAGCCGGCGCAAGACCACAGAGAACCGAGACATCCACGCCATGGGGGCAAGCCAGTATAATACCCAGAGAATGTGACGGAGGTGTTGGAGGTGTTGAATGTGGAGTCCAATCACAAGCATTCTGGACATGTCTGGCCACTCAACCCATGGCATTGCACAAGCCAGCGCAAGACCACAGAGAAAAGAGACATCCACACCATGAGGGTAAGCCGGTATACTACCCAGAAAATGTAGTAGAGGTGTTGGAGGTGCGTTGGAGGTGTCTAATGTGGAGTCCAATCAGCTGTGGGCATCGTGAATGGTGTCTGGCAGATCAACAAATAGCAACTCCCAGGCCGATGTACATGAAGGTGGCTGCACAGATTGAATTTTACTGTGACAGAGGGTGAGGGAGGCACGATAAGACCGGTAGACAGGCCCATGGCTGTGAGTTCCAGGAGACAGAAGAGCACCAGTATTGTGAGACTGAGGTACAGAAAGATACTGTTCAATTATTCGGTACCTGAGCTGGAAAACAACATTTGAGCATGAGAGACAGCAGAGGCGTTGGAGGTAGTGGAGATGTTGGAGGTAGCGGAGGTGTTGGTGGTACATCAATTTTACATTGCAGGAGAGAAGGCGGCGTGGGTGTTGGAGGTAGATCAATTTTACATTGCCGGTGATGCAGACACAGAAAGCAAGTAGTTTAAACCGGAGGACATATAAAATCAAAGAGGGATAAAACATGGGCACAACTAGTGCTAACCAAGCAGCATAAGAGCAAGGAAAGTGCGGACGATATTGGCCCTGTCATCTACTTTACCACTCCTTTGACCTCTTGGAATATAGTATTCAATATGTATATACTTGAGTAATGTACCTGAACTGAGTGAAACTCTTTCGGGAAATCAGATGACCTCTGACACCTACAACACAAGCCACATCTCATCGTAGACAGATAATTGGTTTGCTCTGAGCCACAACCCATATACCTGCAATTGTAGGAGGTTGTGTTTATATGCCTGCACAGTTCCTCTTTGTAATTAAAGAATTCTGATTGCAAGGATAATTTGGATTTTAGGTTTATGAATCATTTATGTAGTAAGACAGCCCAGCTTTGAGGATAGGGACTAATGGAGATGGTTCCAATGTTGCTTTACATTAGAGGGAGACAGCTGTATCGGCTGCACAGAGGCTCAAAGGCAATTCATACGGCGAAGGTAGGCGGCAGAGGCGGCGCAGGCAGACCATGCCGAGATGCCGACATGGCAGGGACGTAAGCGAGCCCGGTCTGCGACACCTCCAACGCCGGCGGAGACCTCTTAGGTCATTTCCGGTACCACAGTGGAAATGACCTAAGAGGGGTTGCCGTAAGCAATAAAGTGGCTGTCTTAGGTGGTACATACACTGCTTGAATCAACATGTTTTGCAGCTTCTAATGTGAAATTGGTCAAAATTTGGATACCAAACTGCAAGGAATTGGTGGCAAGTGGAAGGTAACTGAAGGTAATTTTCCTCCAAATTGGAGGTAGCTAGATGGGTCTGTTACTAGGAAGGTAATCCAGGAAATCAAAGAAATTTGGTCCAATTCGGACCAACTTGGAGGCAATATCGGGATATTGCCAAAGGAGGCCTTTCCTGATGCCCGGGATCCCCATATATATTATCGAATCCAATGAATTCACAGGTGGGTAGCCGAAATGGAGAAGCCATAGAGAAACAATGGTTTTCATTTAATCATTCAAGGCAACCATATACAGCTAGTGATCAGACTTCTAACAAGCGAGGTACGAGTGCCATCTTGTTAGAGCGTCCGTCCACGAGAGACTAGATCAGACACGATCCTTCATGCATCTATTGATAATTTGATATAGTCAGGTTTGGGTTACCCTGAGGGTAGCTTTCAACTCACTGAAGCACTGGAAGGACGAGATGCTATCCTGGAAGTTTGTCCCAGCTAAATCATTAACCGTGCCAGTGACAGTGAGGACGGCGCCTGAACAGTTGGGATCACTGTGGTCGCGACGGTATCAGTATTATCATGTAAGCTGATCTGAAGAGTGCTACTGACACGAAGAACTCGCAGGCAAATCCGCTGATAACTTGGATCGAGGATATGTCGTCGGTGAAACTCGCAAAGAAGTTGAGACATTGACTCGGGATCGAGCTAGCGAAGAGAGTGCCGCAAGCCCCACCCAGGGAGGGATTGACACAGACACGACCGGTGCTGAAGTCCAGTGGCGAGACCGAGCTGGTAGATTGCTGGAGACAAAGTGCAGGGCCATGATCAGCATGACAAGGACTCGCCAGAATTCGACAAACATACAGACACCGCCCCAGTGGCGTTCGCTACAGGGGCAGCACTGGCAATGCCAATTGCTTGAGCAGCAACGGCGAATGCAACGAGCTTGGAGAGAGTGAATTGCATGACTTGGTAGACTGGATGAGAGAGTTAGTCTGGAGTTATAACTCTCGACTTCGACCTTCATATAGTAAGCTGGGCCGGGAAACTCCGGTGACCACGCATTCGTCAATGTCGGAGGCCAAGTTGAGTCTTGCCACGGTTGTCCCGAGGAGTGCGGGGCTGCTAAACATGGACATGGACGAAGGCTAGAAACCCGCCTACACTGTCGTATGGGGAATCGCACATACAATTGAACTACAGGATTCACAGCAGGCCCAATCAATCAGCAACCTTGAAGGATGACCTGATGGACAGAACATCTTTCTTTTTTTTTTTTCTTTATAAAATTATCTCTGTCCGTCCGTCCATTTGTGTCCGAAAACTTTTTAAACTCCGCTCTAGATCAAATCAGCTCAGCCTTCCGGTAGTGTTGCCGATGTCCGGTTCGGTCCGGTTCTTTGCCAAAATTTCCGAACCCCGAACCTGACCTGGGGTCCGGTTCGGGAAAAATGGGCGAACCCCGAACCGAACATCGGTCCGGTCCACCAAGGGTTCAGTTCAGGTTCAGAACAGGTTCGGACCTCAATGAACCGCAAATTTTTCTCGCTTGATTTAGATGTAAATACAGTACAAAATGTAAACTATTCGTGAAGAGCATCCAAGGCAGCGACAACACGCTTTGTCCCATCCTCAGCAGCGCTGAAATGCCCGTTCCGGTACGCACTTTTCAACAGCTGAAGAGCCTCAAACATCTCGGGAGTGAGGGAGCATGTGGCAATTTTGTGTCTTGAATTTTGTCGCTGTTTTCGAATTGAAGACCCTGTTTGAAGCAAGTTTGGAAGACACAAATTTATTTGCTGGTTTAACACAGAGAAAATTAAGTGAAGCCTTGCGACAAGCTGGTGCGGTGGACGTTGTGCCAGAAGTCAAGGGACACGCGTGTTGCCGCCATCATGATTCACTTGATCTCCCCTTTTGGCTCTAACGCGGTCACGACACCTGTGTTGACGCCAAGAAGGTTCGCGTATGCGATTTTTTTTTTGGTGAATATTGTTATTTGAAGCAAAGAAAAATTGAAGTTCGCACAGGTTCGAACATGTTCGGACAGGTTCGGAAAAATCCAACAATCTTCGAACCCCGAACCGTACCTGGGGTTCGGTCCGGTCCTTTGCCGCTGCCTGAACCTGAACTGAGGTTCGGTTCGGGTTCAGTTCAGGTTCGGAATCGGTTCTGAACCGGACAGCGGCAACACTACCTTCCGGATGAGCGCTGAATGAGCATGCCATGTGCTGAAAAATAGATGCTCCGACCGAAGTGCTGTGGCGCTATTGTTACTCTCTTTATAAAATTACGCCTGTCTGTCCGTCTGAGGCTTTTTAAGCTCCTACCAACGGCGAGAAGGCATTATCCGATCAGCGCGCCAATGTCCGTATAAACCCGGGTATTGTTCCCCTTTCTTTATGGATTTATCGCTGTAGTAGATGAAAGGGTCGAAGGATTCAATTAAACATGATATTCGCGAAGCCCTCATGAGCCGACAGATTTTAAATCTTGTCGTGCAACGACCTGAAAAAACCCCCCAATGAAGCCGTGAATTCCCACGTGTTGCACGGAAAACGAACGTCCTAGCATCTCTAAACATAACTGTTCGTTCTGTTCTTCTTCGCCGCTGGATAGCACCTGTTGTGTCAAATCCTTATTAACCCAATGCTCGAGAAGAGAAGAGAAGACAGGCCTACCGCATGACTCGGAGAGCAAAGGGTGGGGAAGCTCCGTTCTGTGGACCGGCGTTAGCCCTCCTGCGGTATGGAATTGATTAGGATCTGACACCCGGTACCATCTGAGTACGTTTGTCTTCTGTGACCAATGAGATCCTGTTGGAATTCGAGTCCGCCACTCGCTTTCACCGGCGCCGCCGCCTGGCGTGTCAAGGCAGCATGTTCCTACTGTATTCCTCCTGCCCTCATTGCGTCCAGTGTCGTATTTCCTCCCCTGGTTCGGTATCTCCTTCCCACTAGGTTTAAATAAAGGCGATGAAGCCCCAGGGTCATGCGGAACGATTTGAACATTTTCGTCATTGCATCAACTTGCGGTATGGCCTGTGACCTTGTCGGAGGACGTTTTCGTTTATCGCGCCCGACACTACAGCGAGTTTCACGGTATATCTCGGCCAGGAAGCGCGCATAGGAAGTGCGCGTGGTTCACACCTCGAATAACACCAGTGCGAGAAATCCTAGGAATCCAATTATAACGACCCACACACAATACGTCGGAGACTCAAAGTTTTCTCTGCCTGTGTCGCGTCATTCAATGGGAGGAAACCATAGGAGGGGACCATAGAGTGGTATAACATGGGAAAACAATCGTCGGTCCACGCTGATGACCACAGTCATGGAACACTCATGCCGACCTTCCTGTCCAGGATATACTCAGGTGTTTATGTTTCATAGGCTAGAATGACCACGCACTGCGATCTATCCCCCTCCGGCCACAAAACAAACCTTCTTCACCATGGCTTTTAATAACGAAGTCTGCGATGAAGCCCGCGATACCGTATCCACCTATACCTTGAACCGATGGTTCAAATTTGCTGCAATCGGGGATGAAGCGACAATGCGGGAGGCCCATGGGTCCTCCCCCATTCATGTGATTTGCATTTGTCCCAACCTCAGTGCTTTCAGCGCAATGTTCTTGTATCTATTATTGGAGCAGTTGGCCGTCATTGCTTTTGCCCATCACATTCCCCTTGTCCTCAACAAACCTGCCCTGTTACACGCAACCATTCGACACATTTGTTCTCGCCACTGTGAGGGCCAACAATTGGTTTTCACACATCTCCTTCGCTCAAGATCCGGGCCTTTTTTCGCGCATGCAAACCTTGAAGCCAATCTTTGATCCGGTTGATATTGTGAGTCCACATGTGTTGTGCTGTCCTTTGTCATGACCTCACTCCGTTGTCTTCTTTAGACCCGAAAAAAATTCCTTGGAGAAACGGAGATGGTGGGAATAGGATGGTAACAGGAGGCGATCCTATGTTAAGCCTAGGTTGACAGCCAATGATCTAATGTACGAATCTTTTTCACGGTGACTAGACAGGGTGATCCAGGAGTCTAGATTCCAGTGGTACAGGTATAGGGCACAATCCATGGTACCAGGGATGCCCGGAGGGCGACATGAATCACTGAATATGGTGACAGGCAAAACATTTGCAAGTCCTCGACGACGAGATGACTGTCGTGAATGAGGAATATACCCAGGCTGTCGCACGATCCAGTACGTTCTACTCGCCCATCCATTTTGCGACAGCAGCTTAACCCATTCTTGGAATCCCAGAGGATCTGCGAGCTCAAATTTCGGACATGCTTCGGCTCATGCTACAGGAAACGGACACTGGTCTTGTGTAGCACTCTCCGTACCTAGGCTGCCGCTCGCGACTCGAATTTGGTTCTCGAATGCGAGGCATCTACTTCGATTTAGTCTTGGTTCTTACTCAGGGTTCAATCCACATTATCGAGTCATTCATCCTTGTGTTGACATCTGGCATCACTACGAACCTGCTATAAGACGAGCGATCTCTGGATTGCGGACTTTGATCTGTCACACGGCAATTAGCTAAATTTACGGCGGTGTGAAGTTAGCTCGAATTTGTTAAGTGTCCAATTAGATATCTGTTGAGCAGAAATCAGCCCGGAAATTAGAGGACTCAAGTAAGTCCTAATCAGTCTCGAAATGGAGACTTTTGTGATGCCGACAATGTGGAACATAGCGGCTTGCATTTCTGCACCACTGATACGGGTCGCGGAACACAAAATATCAGCGCTGCCAAAACTGCCGCTGATATGTTTGATTTCACGACCAGTGATGCGTTTCAATGTTGACAATGCGGAACATAGCGGCTTGCGTGTCCGCACCACTGATACGGGTCGCAGAACGCAAAATATCAGCGCTGCCGAAACTGCCGCTGATATGTCTGATTTCACGCTGTCCCTAGCTCAGGTCAGATTAATCCAACCATGTCTTTGCGTGAAGTTGGATTAATCCGTTTTAAGCACATTAAGCCAGTGTAACTCATGTGTAAAATACCATATCAAATGTGATACATGACTTCTCTATAAACTACTTTGGGCCTATTGAGCCGTCCTCAGGGATTAACCCACTCAGTGAGGATTAAGCCGATTAAGCGGGTGGTCGAGTGAAAGATTTAATTGCTGGATTCATCTTTGGAAAACGTGTCAGCAGAATGCCTTGATTGCGTCAGATTGGGAAAAAAATGGAAAGAAAAACTCACCTGAGGTCAAGGAAAGCTCGATGGCGTGTATCTGGTGTTGGGCGGAGCACGGTTGCTCGGTTCGCCTTCAATTTTGCTTGCCGGAAAGGCGGCCAACGCTCGGACCTCCAGAAACCCAAGGGAAGCCGCATGAGCGGTAAGAAGAGTTAAAGGGTCGGTAACGAAGGAGTATCGATGTCGAGGAGCAGCAGAGCGACGACGATGACGGCGATGAACGCCGGGCGGGACAGGCACCGGGACGTGTCGCCAGATAAAGAACATCGGAGAAAGCTCGAGAACAATTCTTATTGAACATGGGGATTTTATTATGCAGAATAGTCCCGTGTTGTGCGACACAGATGCAGAATCCCTGCGTCGTGGCGAAGGGTGGAAGCAAAGAGCAGTCTGATCGGAGTCACGGATCAAACACAGCCACAACATGCTTGTCTTCAACTCCGCACACATCTTCTCTGGCGCGTTCTGGCCATCGTCGCCCCGGCGGATAACCTTTTCTGCGAAGATTCAGAGTAGAACTGGCTAATCTTGCGCCCGTATCTTCCATGCCTCCTGCACTCCACTCCGTCTTGGCGGTCCGACTGCCTAGTCATCTCTGATTTGGAGAATTCTTGAGGAATTCGCTCAGAGCTCCGTCTACACCGCACGCGGTGGACGTCGCCCTCGCCAAGCTCTGTTCTAGCCTTTTCCACGCTCAACTAGACCTCCGCCTGCCCAGCGTTCCTATCTCCGCTGGAAAGTTACGCCTACCCTGTAATGGTGGATAGTTCGTCTCTCTGTCTTGTCCCCGCCTCCCCGCATTCATCCTTTACCCATCTTTCTGCTGATGACTCTTTACTCTTCCCGTTCCTCAAGCGCACTCGCATTCGCACGCACCAATCAATGACTTCGCACTCCAACCGCCGTTTCGCTCGCACAATACCGCGGAGGATGGAAGCGGAAGGAGGCTTTGCGAGCGCCAATTTAAATGCGCGTCATTATCCGCCTCCTGCCCACGGCCCCAAAAACGGCCCGAAAACGGGAGAAAGCGGTAGTAGTAGAAACGGGGAGAGACTCTACGCATACGCACATATACCGTTCCACCACCGCGCCCGCGCCGCCGTCCTCGATCCGTGCGACCTCCCGCTCGTACTTTGCGCGCGCGAGCTCGGTGCCGAGCTCCGCGACGAGCGTGTGGGATGCGGCGAGGGCGAGCTCGAGCTTGGTGCAGGGCGGCGGTGAGCTCCGCGGCGCGCTTCTCCCAGTCGAGCGCGTCATTGGGGCCCGCCTCGAGATCGGATTTGGGTTTTGCGTCGGCGTCGGCGGGGGCGGGGGCGAAGGAGGAGGTGGCAGGCTCGACGAGCGTGGGTGTGCTCCCTGCGTCTACACTCCCGCTGCTACTCGCACCGCGCGTATGCCCCAACGCAAAACTCGTCCGCCCCGCCGCCGGACTCCGCCCCTCCAGCCTCCTCACCAGCCCCGCGTACTCCCGTACCACCGCGTCGCTCCTCCTCGCCTCCTCCCGCGCGCGCTCCACTGCCTCCCCCCGCTCCCTCAGCGCATCTTCCAGCTCGGCCTCCCGCGCGCGCCGCCGCGCGGCGAGCGCGTACGCTTCGTCTGCGGTGTGCTCCGCCTGGCGCGTCCGCAGGGTGGCGTCGGTGAGAGACTGCGTGGCGGTGGCGAGCGACGCGAGGGCGAGTGTGTGTTTGGCGGAGAGCGCGCGCAGGGCGAGGGTCAGCTCCGCGACTGTTTCTCGCTCCTTCTCGCGCGCCTCCTCCGCGCTTGCTGTGGAAGAGGGAGAGAAGGCGGAGGAGAACACCGAACTCGGGGCGGCCGGATTGCAGGGACGAAGAGGGGGATGGTGCGGGGTTGTCCCGAAGGATGCCGAGCTCGGCGCGCAGGAGCTTGTTCTCGCCCTCGAGCTGCGCGATGCGCGCGGTGTACGCCGAGGTGTCGAGCGCGTGCCGCTGGAGGTTTATCGATGCGGTGTGGGCTTCGTTCTGCAAGTATTGTTGTCAATTCAAGTCCGTAAAGTAAAAGGTAGCTCAGCATAAGAGAATGAATGAATAATCAGCGCCGGCAGCAAGACGAATACCGTCTCCCTGCTGCTGCGCCAAAAGAAAGAAAGACCGTGGACGATAATACACACCTGAAAACGCGCGACGAGGGCGCGCAGACTGGACAGTTCCTCGCTAAGGGGGTGAGACTCGCTGAGCGACAGACCCGCAGCCGGGACCTCTACCGCCATAGTTCCCAGTGATCACAAGTCCAGTTGAAGCCAAGTCCCTAGTTTCCCAAATGAATGGAGCCCGATCAAGAATCCAGCCCAAGAAGCCACAAAGCCAAAGTCAGTCCACCGAAGCCCAAGTGAGTTTAACGCCAAAGGAGATGTACTGCACAGTGACGTGGAGGAACATCAGGAAAACCGGCCGACACTTGACAGTGTTTGACAGCGCTGCATAGCATCCATAGTGTCTCTAATAGCCATAGCTACATCCCTAATATGCAGCACTAGGACATTACTGTGGGACACTTGACAGCTCCGCGCCACAACTATGGGATACTAGCCGATACTAGGCTATTGCTGGAAAGCTGGCCTGTGCCGGCCAGCCTAGGTTCCAGATTATTGCTTTGCTCCACTACGCTCAATGAGACAGCGACAACAAAGGAATTGAAGAAAAATATATATTAGCAATATCACTACTACTACATGATCTCACGAACAGCGAACGGCCTTTGCGTTCATCTTTAGCGTTCAGCTCTTGCGTGCTCTACCAAATTTCACTCCACCTGAACCTCGCCGTTACAATCCTGCCATCGCGTCACAATCAACCTCGTTCCCTGGTGCGAATCCATCAGTATGCACCATGTATACCTCAGAAAGTTTTCGTACCCGGAATACCACTGTCGTCAAGCAGTAGTGGAGGTGTCTGCGAAGAAGGGAGCCGGTAGCCACCTGTCAGAAAAGTTAACAGTAAGATCTAAATCGAGGACGGCTGCACTTACTATCACTTGTGTGCAGCCTTCGTGCGCCGGCGTGACCTCGTACACATGAGGAGATAGTCCGTTAGTGAGTGTGGGTACGAGAATAAGCTTGAAAGATGCAGGTCAGGACAGTATGAAGAAAGCGACGCGGCACGTACAAGGTGAAGCCGCCTGTCGTCTGTCGAGTGCAAGTGCACAAAGAACACGAAGTGTTGCCACGGACCAAGACAATCAATCAGTATTGTAAGTCGGGGTGCCCGGGAAGCAGAAGCAGGGGTAGAGTGAAAAAAATGTGCGAGCGACTCGCCTGCGAACACATAGATCACCCGTCATCTACTCCGGCCTTCACAGCACCGTCCACCCACTTCTATGCCAGCTTCACCATGAAAGTCGGGCCAGGCGCGTTGAGGCGGAAGCGAGACTGGGCACAGTCCGTTGGTGGGCTTGGGGTTTCGGGAGGTGTCCCATGACTGCGACGCTGGTGGCACACTGCTGCTCTGCACTGAGAGTAAGGGTGTTCGAGTGGCAGAGACGAGAGTTATGAAGTCATCAGTGCAGCGAGCGGCATCCGGAACAGGCCGGAAACCGGGGTCGGACGAGACGACGAGTCTGAAGAGAGGATGGTAGTAGAAGGAAAGAACAACCATTGTGGCAGTGACGCACGTGTGTGCGGACTTATAGGCCGATCAAAACCGGAGCTTTTGTCTTCCTCCTCGCCGCCATCTCGCCTTGCGAGGCAATATTGCGAGCTCGTTCCACGACTCCCAAACCCATGCCGCCCTGCAGCCGTACCCGGCGGCTTTGACCGCGGGCAGGACCACAAGTTGAGCTCTCCGTTACCATTCAGTTGCGCTCTCTGCCCATGGGCATGAAGCACCACGCGATGGCTGTGATACTCGTAACTTGGGAAGTGGCGCGTGGCGACACATTCTTCGTGTGGCGGTTTGGAGCATAGATCTATGCTGCAGGCCTTCCTAGTGCTTTCCTTTACCTAGATTTGTTTTATTAGCGGCATATGAATAATCAATGAATAATACTATCCATTTGACAAAAAGTACAAAGAGACTTGCCAATGATATTAGCGCGTACTGCCAGCTGCCAGCATAGTGCTTCATAGTATTTCATAGTACTTAGTTTCTGACCTCATAGCACTGTCCCAGTGCTATCGGATGCTATGAACCACTATGAGTGCTATGACACTATGGCCGAACTATGGCTCGGCTACGGTTTTCCTGATGAAGGATTATCCGCGTTGTGCGTGTTTGGCAATCGCCCTCCGCAGCACGCTGCTTTTGGCAATTCGATTTCCGTTTCGGGCTGCCACATATCCCCCTTGCTGGGTTCGAATGGAGGGGAGTACAGACTCGGTGGCGGGTGGCCCGCGTCCACGAAGTTTGATCCGTTGCCATTATGGGGTTGCATGTGGAGGTCGTCCGTTCGATTCGGGCCCGAGTCGTCGACCGGCGGTAGGGATATTTTTTATGCTCCTCTCTCGTCTTTCTCTCAGTCTTTCTAAACGATTCCCAGAACGCCTTCAACAAAGCGGTGGAGAATGCTGCGGGAACACATCTCCACCTTACCCTTCCGTGCCATCTCCAACCACGACGCCAATCGGATGCGCATGGAGTCCGGATCCGCTGTCGTTCACCATTGCGCTCTCATTCCCTTGACTCAGTTCCAGTCCTTCCACCGACTCGGTTGCGGATGGTCCGCGTCCACAGCACTTGGGTTTTCGATCCAGTGTCTATATCGAAGTACGTGGAAACTGTCTGTTCGATTCAGGCCCGAGTCATTTCCAGTCTCGCTGTAAGTTTTTTTTTTTTGTCTCTGTCTGTCCCATCTTTTGGAAGGACTACTCTAACATCCGGTGTCCTCTGAACGATTCTTTCCTTCAGCAGCTCTGCAAAGTTCAAGTTCAAGTTATGCATGCTGGGCCTGAAGGAAATTGAACCTCAACATGAGCTGCTCTCCCCCCTCGCCGATTCGAATCTCATTTCCGCCAGCCAGTTAAAACACCTACAACGACTCGGTGGCGGAGGGTCCGCCATAACGTGTAAATCAGCGACCATGACCATGTGGTCAGTAGGTATGTGGGAACCGTACAGACTCGGTGGCGGGTGCCCGCGTCCACGAACCTCGGGATCAGTCTCGATGAGGTTGCATATGGAAGTCATCCGTTCGATTCGGGCCCGAGTCGTCCGGCGGTTGGGATACAGTATTTTTTATGCTCCTCTCTCGTCTTTCCTCGTTGTGTCTAACCATTTCCCCAAGGCGTTCAAAGAAATAGTGAAGAAAGCTATCGGAACTCTTCCATCCGCTCGCTCTTTGCGCCGTCTCCGCTCGTCTCCGACGTATAATATTCATGATGTGCATCGAATCTCAATGTGCATCCACCGTCATTCACAATTTCCTCTCGCCCATTTCACTCAGTTCCAGCCTTTCCACTGGCCCGGTTGCGGATGGACCGCGCCACACAACTTGTTTCTTTCGCTGCAATGCACGCG
The DNA here is from genome assembly GCA_029378375.1 of Mycena olivaceomarginata. NCBI lineage: Eukaryota > Fungi > Basidiomycota > Agaricomycetes > Agaricales > Mycenaceae > Mycena > Mycena olivaceomarginata. The sequence goes on from JARKIC010002441.1 coordinate 30,893, forward strand.
GACACCGCCTGTTCGAGTCCGGCCCGAGGTCGTTGACTTTTTTGGCCGTCGTACGCGTCTTTCCCATATTTTGGGGGAAGGGCTTGCTCAACGATTCGCAGGGCTTCACAAAATGGCAAAGCAGCAGGAACACATAAATTCAAGCCTTTCTCTTGCTTGGATCATGTCAAGTCTCCAATGTGAGTCACTCGGCCTCTCCAAACTGTGTTCTTGTCCGTTCGAGAGAGGTTCAGCACATACAATGACTCAGAAGCGGACCGCCGGCATCCACGGCACATTCAAATGTTTCAACGGATTTACATGTGGACACAGCTTGTGCGACTCGGGCCCGGGGCGTGTACTTAGATGTAAATGCGTGTTTTTTTCCCCATTTAAGATTCTCTTCCAAACAATGGTTCGTCGATTTTTTTTTCTGAACCACTCACCAGGGCTTTCAGTGGCTAGTGCAAATATTTACCAGACCTCCCGATGTTCTATAGCGTGAAACTTGTGACCGCTGACCCGGTCATCGCTCGATCGGGTCTCCGATCGCTCCCGGTCAGCCACTTCCAAACTCCGCTTGGCTAGTGCCGAGCCCTCTTTGGCGGTGGGTCGCAGCCCGCCCGATCGTCGCCTCCGCTCAGGTCCGAGAGTTTTGGGTGGGCCAGGTAACTGATCGAGCTTCCGTTTATGGCACTTTCCCTCTTTTCAAACCTCCGGCGTCCAATAAAGGAAATTTTGTATTCCGGTGCAAGTCCTTCCTTCTTCTTTCTCATCGTCTCTTATTCGCTGCCGGAACCTTTCCTCATCAAAACTGGTGCGCTTCTATACTTCTATTTTCTTCACACAACCGCCCAAACTGGAAGTTTCGTCCCGTCAGCCTGGTTCTCATGATGTAGATGGATTCCGAGCACCGGAGGTCGGAATCCATCTACGTCAGAGGTCTCAATGTCCAGCGTCGACATGCGGACCGCTGGTGGTTCTTCTATCACAATGCTCATTGTCACTGGATATTCCCAATACCGAAATTATCAAATGGCCGGACCATCAAATTGACGAAGAATTGGTTCTTGACCGCTACACGTGGCTTCATCCACGTATTGTATTCCGCCTCCAATGCCACTGGATCGTGATAGGGTGCTCAATCATGTTCTGCTGGACCCCGGCGGTATTTCCTGTCCTTCTGATGGCAGTTCACCGTTGCCGTCTCTCTGATCTGCTGCCATTCATCTCTCAAAAGTAACAAGCTTCCACCTTTATCACTCGCAAATGAATTATTTCTCGATGCTGTTCCGAATGAACTGAAAGATCTCACGGTTATTGAAGACTCAATGATTGCTCGCTGCGATCTAGAGGTACGAGTTTAAATATGTATTGAAGTGTCTGGCTGCGAGAGACTAGCTGCGATCCAAGTGTTGGATTGTTCAACTTAGAGAAGAAAATCGGGATCTTGTCATGCCAATGATTCGACGTGGTATCAAGGGCCATTTCATCAAGACCTCCCTTCTGCCGCACCATCGACACCTTCCAGGCGAGCCTGTGACCCCGCTGTTGAGAGCGCCTTCGAGGATCTTTTCCCGTCCTAAATGCTTGTACTGCTTAGGAATTTATCGCTCCTTCCTCTTTGCTCCCTCCAAATAATTTGTCCCTCATTCGTTGACTTTTATTGTTCATAGTTCTATAACTAATCTTATCTTATGACCAAGCTAATTCAATGCGTGAGCTGGAATTGTCGAGAACACCAAGAACTGGTAGCGGGCCCTGCCACTCGTCGGCCTACCAGCTTTATGAAGCAATTTTCGTCGTCACCGTCGCCGACGACGTTTTATTTGACTGCCTCTGATCGCGACGTCAAGAGCATGTGGCCGAATGTGCTCATCGTGCAGCGACGGCAGTACAAAACAATTGGTTGAAAGCTTTAAAACCCACCGTGAGATGATATATTGAGGTCGCCTGCGGCATTTCGGTTTTTATATATCATGACAGTTCGGCTCTTAGCGATCGATGATATATCCCTCCCCCATACTACAAACGCGCACCATAAACTAATTCATCTTTCATGTTCTTCAACACCCTATTCAGGGCAAAGTGAAAGTATAACTGTATGGAGCTCTGTATACATAAAACAGATTTGAAAAACTCTGGGGGCGGCACTTTCTCCATTAAGGGCGGGACTGGCGGGACCGGCAGCACTTTCACCGTGCCTGCAAGAATCGGTTCTGAACAGGTGTCTCAGGGTTAGATTAAAACTCCACTTCTTCGGTCCTCAAACATTACTAGTAGCTCCCGGTGGCGAGGGCGAATACCCCATTAAATTCTCTTCAAACGACATGTGGAACGTCCGCTCCTCGATTGAGGCCCGCGATCGAGATGTCCGCCGACGTCCTCCGAGGCTTTGCCTATTTAGTCGAAGTAACAGTATGCAAGTGTGCCTCAATTTCTCGGGTTTTTTAATCGGGTCGTTCTCAAGCACGGAATGGAGCGGCCACCGGCATATATGGACAAAGTACGCCGCAGCCCGGGGGCAGGGCGCGCACATAGCACCTCGTAACTCCAGCATTATGAAGACACGGACAACATATATAATCCTGTTCGATTTGTCTGCATCTCTAGTACCAAGTTTCCTTCCCACTTCTGAAGCCCTCTAGTGTAATGCTCTTCTCTCTCAAATCTCTTTCTTGCGCCCTGGCCTTGCTGCCGTTGGTCGTCGCAAATGTTCAAGATATTGAAATGCGTGGTACTATGCCCCAATTCCTTGTGGTTCTTCGTCATAATAACACACAAACTACCGCAGACAACACCGTCAAAACTCGAGTAGATTCTTCGTCCTATCTGCCTGAGCAACGCTCATTTTTTGACTCTTTTTGAGGTTGTTGACCCGGTGATCATGATCAATCCCACCGATGCAAATTTCGGCATCTCAGCGGTGGCCCCAGGACGTTTTGTGACGTCGGCGGATGGGACGAAAATTTTCTCAGAGGCTCGCGGTGATCCTCTGAAACCCGCGATAGTCTTCATCCACGGATTCGCACTGGGAGCGATGGCTTTCAACGAAATCTTCGATGATCCTCTGTGGCTCCTCCAAGTATACATGGTGAACGAGCTTCATTTCTAGATTCAATTTAAACTATGGTTGATCGGTAATATACAGGTGCGCTACGATACTCGTGGTTATGGGCGAAGCGACAAGCCGACCGATCCGGCCGCCTGGGTCTCTCAGCGGCTTGCGGACGACTTTGACGCGGTGGTGCAGAGTTACAATTTGAACCGGCCATTTGTATTGGGATGGTGAGCTCATTTTTCTTTGTCAACACCATACCCAGCTAATCACGTATCGCGGGGCAGGAGCCTAGGAGGTCCAGTGCAGCATTAGCCATTTCTTCCAATGTCTCACAACGATGTTCATGCAGGGCCTCATATTGCAGATATTTTATCCTTTCATCCCTCAAATTATCTCTCCGGTATTATATATGACGCAGCCTTCCCCAGTATGGATACCCTCTTTACCGTCGGCTCGCCTGCTGTCCTTCCACTCGTGCCGGGGTTCCTTGAAACGACCAATGTCACTCAATTCCAGACCACTATAATTGACTTCATCAACCTCTGCCACCCTGCCCTCGAGTGGAACTTCTACCTTGCCTGCCTCGGCGACAGCATGGTTCAACCGCGTGCCGCCACCGAACTTGTGCTCAATCGCACACAGAACAGCACCGGCCTGCTCCAAGCCGGGACCTCAGGGGCATTGCCGTTGTTAGCGATCTTCGGTGCGAATGATAAACTCGTCCTCAAGCAGCCCGTACTCGATGTAATCGCTGGGTGGCAGAAATTGACCGTCGTCACCCTCCCGAACGCAGAGCATTTCACATGGATAAGCCGACCGGTGCTCTTTAGAACGACGATCTTACAGTGGATTTCTGGGAATGCTTAGCTTCGGGTAAGTACACTGAAATTTGATATTGATGCGCCAAAAGTAAATGATGTATTGGAAAGGATACTGGTTTAGTCAAATGCAGTCTGGCCATTTCCCTGTATTCTGCAGTTTTGTATCAGCCACCCTGTTTTTCTCGTCGTTCTTCCGTGAATTATTTCGCTCCACTCTATCCCGGTACTGGGGACAAAACACGGCAGTGCCGCATTGATGGAAAAACTCCCAAGATGGTTTGTCTCCCAGCTCTCTCGTTTGCATCGCGCCACATCTCCGGAGCAACGAGGATATTTAGGAGAAGGTAGATATCACGGAACACGGCTGGTGGGTGCCATATCATTTCCTCCCGCCAGTTCCAACACCTGTACCGACTCGGTAGCGAACGGCCCGCGTCCACAATATCTGAGGATCCCTCATGAAAAATTTACGTGGAAACCGCTTGTTCGACTCAAGCCCGAGTTATAGCCTTCTGCTTGCTTGTTTTGCGCTGTCGCTGTTTTTATCATCTTTTGCAAGCAATGGTTCGCTACACGATTCCGCAGGCATCCTGCGAGATTAACTGAGCCGGAATTGTAGAGAACCTCTCTGTAAAGGAGCGGAGGCTCCTCGTGGCACCCGCTCCAACATGTTGAGTCCGCAACGCAAGCAGGCTACTCTCGGACCTCGCCAGTTTCGCTCTCTCCCTCGACTCAGTTGCAACCCTTACACGACTCGGTGGCGAGCGGACCGCTGTGGAAGTGCGACCTGTCCCGCACGTCGCCTTTGAGTCCCGTGCCAGTTCCACCCTTCAACCAATTATTCCAGCACACTGTGATCGGATTTCATTTTGTTCTCACACACGCTCCTTCATGCTTATTTTACAACTACTGACTTATATATTTCATTTTCTCCAGACTCTTTACTTTACCTCGTATGTACTGCCAACGCGAAGAGCCGAACCGGAGCTCGGGCATCTCGGGCTACGCCGGGGATCGATTCCGAAGTGGTCTGGTCACCCACATTCGGCGCTGAGCGGGGCAGCGAATATCTCCCTATACGTCTTTGCGTAGTACCTGGACTGCTGGGCGAAGGTTTCCCTCCTAGCTTCGGTTTTTCAACTATGGCCACTCTTACATATCTGGTTTGACTCAGCGTATTTATCTGTGGACATCTTACGGCATCGGTTCTTTGTTCTTTACTTCCGTCTTACCACCACCACCCACAACTTATACACGATCTTTCTGAGCATCTACGAGCAGATCCGAGTTCATTCAACTTCAATTGAGCTAAGTATTTCATTACATTTGTACTACTCACTACTTTAAGCTTAGTTCGATCTCATTGCACTCACCATCACATTTCTTCCTGTACGGCTCAGCGGCATCTCCTGCACGACCTTGGCCTCCCTCGGTCTATATACAGACCACCTTACTCTTCTTCACCGCGTCCACACAGTGTCATCAAGATAAGAAGTAGAAGACTACATATGAGAACCGCCTGTTCGACTCAGGCCCGAGTCGTACGGAGTTTGTCATGAATTTTTTGAGTCTTCTTTTCCATCTCTGTCTGAACTGTTTCCCTCAGTTTTTGCTGAGCAGGCATCCTTGAAGATTGACCCCGGCTTGGATCACAGAGAACCCGCCATGTTGAACCTGCAATGCCAGCGGGCTGCTCCCATGCCTCGCTGATTCGAGTCCCATTTCCTCCGGCCGATTCCCATACCTGTACCGACTCGGTTGCGCATGGACCGCGTCCACGATAATATTAAAGCTCCGATTTTGGTAGTAACAATTATATGGGAACCGTCTGCGAGACGAGACTGCGCCCGAGACTAGTCGACTGCGCCCAGCTATGCGTCCTGCTCCTCCAGCGATTCCTCCTCCAAGTCCTCTAGCTCCGGCAACGAGACTGCATCGAGCGGCAAGCTCCCGCAGCGATAGAGACGAAACGAAATGTGCGCTCCGCCGGACGCCCGCTCGATAGCAGCTGTATACCAGCCAGATATGGACGGGGAAGACGAGGATACAGGGAAGAAAGAGAGGACGAGAGAACAAAAGGAAGGAAGGAAGAGAGAAAGAACTAGGAAAACAAGAACAAAAAGATGGGATGGGACGCCACCGACGAAAGAACGCCACCTGGGCCAAAGCGCCCACACCCAAAGTGCGGAGCAGCGACGCGATACCGTCCATAGGACGCACGAAGCCAAAACGTCACCGTATCTGTCTCCCACACCTGCACACCAAAAGAAAAAAGAGGACTGAATGCAACAAACATATACCTTTCCACCCCCGCCCCGCCGTCCTCGATTCTTGCGACCTCCCGCTCGTACTTCGCGCGCGCGAGCTAGGTGCCCAGCTCGGCGACGAGGGTTTGCGAGGCGGCGAGAGCGAGCTCAAGCTTGGAGGAGGAGACGGTGAGCTCCGCTACACGGGTCTCCAGCGCTTCTGTGTTGTCGCGTTTCTCGAGTTGCGCCTGTGGGTTGAGCGCGTCCTTTGGGCCCTCGCCGGCCGACGGGGAGGAGGCGGGAACGGGAGGCTCGACGAGCGTAGGTGTGCTCCCCGCGTCTGCGTCCACGTTCCCAGTCCCACTCGCACTCCGCCGATGCCCATCCAAAACGAAGCTCGTCCGCCCCGCCGCCGGACTCCGCCCCTCCAACCTCCTCACCAACCCCGCATATTCCCTCACCACCGCATCGCTCCTTCTTGCCTCCTCCCGCGCCCTTTCCACGCGGAAGAAGAGGAGGACGGGGCGGGGTTATCGCGTAGAATGGTGAGCTCGGCGCGCAGGAGCTTGTTCTCCGCCTCGAGCTGGGCGATGCGCACGGGGTACGCAGACGTGTCGAGCGCGTGCCGCTGGAGGTTTATCGACGCGGTGTGGGCTTCGTTCTGTCGTTTGAATGATTTGGAAGTCAGGCAGGGCAGGGATTTGAGACGAAGATTGAATGATTCAAAAACAGAAATGCAAGACGCGCGAAGCAATAGACGCGCGTGCGCGGAGCGCTCTTATCGGGCCTCGGTACTATAGCCAGTACGAGTTCGACGACGGGGAGAGGTACGTCGCGGCGTTGATGGCTGAGAGACCTCCACATCTCCCGCGTGCGCGACGGCCAGCAAACGAGGGCATCCCGCCGCCTTGCTGAAAGCTGGACGTCCGCGGACCAACCACGCCGACTGGGCGCGGCGCACAAGTCGCAGTAGCCATCGCCAACGATACGGCGACACCACTGCACAACATGCCGCACGCCACGGCAGCTATTTTCGACGATGTGCGACCTCAAACGCGCGCAGACGATGAACGAAGTCTTTACACACCTGAAAACACGCGACGAGGGCGCGGAGATACGATAATTCGTCGTTGAGTGGGTGGGACTCGCTGAGGGAGAGACCCGCGGCCGGGATTTCTACCGGCATTTCCAATTATTTGCGAGTCCACTTCAAGCTTCGAGTGAGACCAAGGAAGCCGAAACCGAAGCAAGTTTCCCAATGCACAAATGAAGCCCCGATCGCTAAGTTTCCAGAAGTCCTCCAAAAGCCCAAGTCAACCCAGGTCCACTGAAGCCTCAAGTAAGGTCAAAGCGAGAGTACTGCACGGATTTGCAGAATCGAAGCTGACGTGGAGGAGGGATTATCCACGTTGTGCGTGTTTGGCAATCGCCCTCCGCAGCACGCTGCTTTTGGGAATTCGATTTCCGTTTCGGGCTGCCACGTATCCTCTTTGCTGGGCTCGAATGGAGGGGAGTACAGACTCGGTGGCGGGTGGCCCGCGTCCACGAAACTTTGGGCCTGTGGCTATTGAGGTTGCATGTGGAAGTCGCCTGGTCGATTCCGGCCCGAGTCGTGTGGAAGCTGGGATCATGATATTTTTTTATGCTCCTCCCTCGTCTTTCTCTCAGTCTTTCTAAACAGTTCCCAGAACACCTTCAACAAAACAGTGGAGAATGCTGCAGGAACACATCCCTACCTTACCCCTCCGTGCCATCTCCAACCACGACGCCAATCGGATGCGCATCGAATCTCATGGGACTCCGGATCCGCCGTCGTTCACCATTGCGCTTACATTCCCTTGACTCGGTTCCAGTCCTTCCACTGACTCGGTTGCGGATGGTCCGCGTCCACAGCACTTAATATCGAACACCTGGTGTCTATATCGAAGTACGTGGAAACCGTCTGTTCGATTCAGGCCTGAGTTATTTCCAGTCTCGCTGTAATTCTTGAATTTTGTTTTTTTCATCTCCGTCTGTCCCATCTGTTGGAAGGGCTACTCTGTCCGCTGAACGATTCATCCCTTCAGCAGGACCTCAAACACCTCTGTCGACCCTGCTCCGGAAATTGAGCCGCGACAGGGCTCAGTGCTCACTCAGTTCCCCTATGCCACCACCCATTCGACCCAGTTTTGACTTCGCCCTCTGTACATACTATTACCGACCCGTTTGCGGATGGACTGCGTCCGCGTCTGCGATACGTGGGTATATTATATATCCCCCGCCGCAAAAACTCCGCGGACCCCGCCTGTCCGACGCAGGCCCGAGGCGTGTATAAATATCGGTCCGGTGTCATTGTGGTTCTTCCCCTCCTTCTTTTTCTCTCCGAACCGGTTTCCTTCCTCAGTCTCACAGCACCGAATATCCACAGCGCAGCTGCTCAACACACTGGCCCTCTGAAACGCGCACTGCCCCTCCGCGAGTCCCGGATCTCCAAGCGAGTCGCCCATCCTCAGTCGCGATTCGAGTCTCACGTAGGAATCCGACTCAGCACCACGCCTGCAGCGACTCGGTAGCGGATGGACCGCGTCCGCGATACTATGTTAGGTCATGGATATACCGTACTTCATTGCGCAGACCCCGCCTGTTCGATTCAGGCCCGAGCCGTGGTCTTGTCTTGGTCTGATTTTCTTTTTCTGTTTGAACCGGTCCGCCGATTTCTGAAATTTTTTCCAAGGCTCCCGGAGCGAGCACGAACACGAACACGCGCCAGACAAAACAAATGGAAAAATGCTGCAGGAACACATCCCCACCTTACCCTCCGTGCCATCTCCAACCACGACGCCAATCGGATGCATCGAATCTCACAGAGTCCGCATCCGCTGTCGTTCACCATTGCCATTGTGCTCATTCCCTTGACTCGGTTCCAGTCCTTCCACCGATTCGGTTGCGGATGGTCCGCGTCCACAGCACTTAATGCTCGAACCAAGTACGTGGAAACCGTCTGTTCGATTCAGGCCGGAGTCATTCAACGAATTCCAGCATAGTTTTTAATTTTTGTTTTTTTCGTCTCTGTCTGTCCCATCTTTTGAAAGGACCACTCTAACATCCGGTGTCCACTGAACGATTCGTTCCTCAAAAACACCTCTGCAAAGTTCAAGTTCAAGTTATGCGTGCCGGGTCTGAAGGAAATTGAACCTCAATACGAGCTGCTCCCGCCTCGCCGATTCAGATCTCATTCCTCCAGCCTGTTCCAACATCTACAACGACTCGGTGGCGGAGGGTCCGCACCTATAACGTGTAAATCGGTGACCGTGACCATACGAATTTCTTAACGGCCCGTACACAAGGACAAGTGTTAAACCCCCGAATTCAGGTCAATTCAGATCTGTGTAGGTACCTAGACCTACAATCAGCTACACTGACCTACACCGAGCTAGCCAGATGACCCAGACACAGCTAGACAGGGGCTCTATTCAACTAGCCACAATCTGTGTCTAGAAGGCTAGACAGGGCCTGTGTAGTGGCCTAAACACAGCTAGACAGACACTACACTCACCTAGACACACTGAGTCTAGGGGGCCCTTAAACACAGTGACTGCGGACTCGTCCCAGGAATCGACGGCGCCCTCATTGTAGTCATTATGCTTTGCACAGCACCACTGGCAGGGTACGATTTCGAGGTTTCTGGATTCCTCGGCACTACAGTATAACAATTTGTTTTTGTTTTTGTTTCCGTCTTTTTTTTTTTCAAAAAAAAAAAAAACCTCTCTTCGTAACTCGATGCTTATTCGTCTTCCACCACGAGAACACACGCCAGAGTCCCTCGCCGATTATCAACCCCGGTGCCACATTGGTTATCTTCGTGCCTTTTCAATTCATGCGCATGAAAGGATGTAAACCGTTTTGTAATTCGTGGGGACAAGAGGTGCCAAGCTCAAAGGCACCCTAAAAAAACGTAAACTTTGTTATCTCCAAAGTATGCTCCCAGTACTAGTGATGGTCGCACTCATTCGCGACATGTAGGTAGGCAACGGCAACGGCCTGAACTCCAATGGCCGGGTGTCTCCTGATTTGCGACCCCACTTCCACTCATCCTCAGGACGAGCCATGTCGAACGTAACCCGCGCTACGATCAACGTGGGCCCGATTCCCTATTGAAGATGTGTTCACAATTAGCTCTGTGGTAGTCACCAGACTCTCATCACAGCTCACCGCGGTCTGCACCAGAATCGCCTGGGGGTAAAAATTATTGACCGACGGACTCCGCACGAAGAAGGCGAGGAAGCAGATGAGGATGATGCATTTTGGTGCGGCGGACTCCACCAACATCTCGATGACACGTGCATATTTGTGGGTCTGGCCGACTCCCAGGCTGAAGATGCGGTAAATTATCAAGAGTGTGGCGGAGAGTTGTGAAACTAGAGCTAAGGTGAAGTAAGATGCTGCGAGGGCTGCCCAACGTTTCCCTCTGGTAGCGGTAACGAGACCCTCTTGGATTTCAGCGGCGATCGAGATCGCTCCTAGAACTGCAGGCACCAAAAATACGACTATAAACAGTGGGTTGGGCTGGAGATAGCCAGCATCATACCTGCTCCAACCAGCACACATGTCGCCGGCAGAATTATTATCTTGATCTTTCGGTTCCACACACCCCAGCACCGCCAGATCTAAAAGCAGCTATTCTCAGTCATTTCTTTTGACGGTCACGGTAGACTTGCCAAAATGCTGTCTGCGATGAAAATGTTCGCCAGCAACGCCGCTGTTATCAGGTTCACCGCTGGGCTCGAATTGAGATACGCGACTGTATCTTCTGGAATTTGACCATGCTTGATGAAGGCACGCTTCGCGACAAGCCATAGCGTCGCAGAACAGCCGGTGGATACAATATACATCGCGAGTATCGGGATATACACAAAGACACGACTTGTGCTCCATTGTCCCCTGCCGCGTGTTACTGGTGACCACGAATGAGCACATATAGAATGAATACCACCGTGAACTCACCGGTGCCATAGAGGGTCGCTAGGAAGACCGCAGTGTATAATCCTAGTAAAGGTTTTTTAAAACAAACATACGATGGCGGGACGTAGACTGTGCACCGTGCATGAACATGGACAACAGTGCGAGCTGTAAATAAATTTCGCGCAGAGGCATGAGGGATTGGAGGTCTTGAGCAGACATTGGGATAGAGCAAGAGAATCGAGTCGGCTTAACAGCTACTTATGGGAAGGGACTTCCGACGTCGTGAGAACGAACGCAGATCGTGGCTTATAGAGCGGCTTACGATATACGGGGCTGCGGAGGGAACAATCAGGCTCAAGGCAATGTGTTCAAATTTGGACTGACTTGGAGATGGATTGAACATCCACTATCGGTATCCCCCGGCTACTGTAGTATTACGACCACTAGTTCACGGGGTGTCACCCGTCACCACAAAAGTTCACTGGATTGAAAGTTCACAGCTCGGCAATCAACCAACAATTCCCATAAAAGGTAATCCGGCGAATGCCGGAGCGAAATTTTGCAATTTTCTAGGCCTATTTGGGCCAGGAAAACTCATTGTCACCGTCACCAACCTTGATTAGTTCAGTTCATAGGTCTCCGTCACCCGTCACCTGAACTAGTGGTCGTAATACTACAGTAATCTTGGTGGTGACCTAGGCTACGAGTGGGAGAGTGAGAAGTCAGTGAAAGAGACTCGTGGTGACCGGCGGCTGTCGGAAGGAAAGAAGACAGATGGTTGACCTTTGGTGTTGTCCGATCAAATATAAGGCTCCGACAGTCGTGGTATGGGCTATGCAACTTTATTATCAATCAACCATCCAATATGCCCGTGATAGGCCTTATTGCGCGGACTGAACTTGTGTTAGTTTTGGCTTCGGCAGATCCGCACAAGTTCTGCCGGGCCTGCAACTGTGCCGAAACTGTGCCGACCAGTCACAGTAAATTGGTTTTCAACAAATTGACTCGGACGTCTTATGAAAATAACGGTTCTAATTATGACCAACTCTGGTTTTGTTATTTCACCTGGAATGTTCACGGAGTTCTATACCTCTCGCATTCAGGTTGCTTTTCTGACTTATCCCCGGCTTAGAAGCTTGCATCTAGCCTGGATGAGCTCTGGTGGATTAATTCAGATCTTCCAGTCTCGAAGGGCTTCTACGAACGTTAGTACACACATGGGAAGCCATTTGTTTCAAAAGCAAATCTAACACATTTTGGAACCTCCGAATGGGTTGCATCAATCCGTCTCAAAATGCTTCTGTAGGGCCATGATTTTAGTGTTCTAATGCATTGTGCACAACTTCTGAGCCGAAGGCGTGCTTGATCCGTGCGGGAACGGATGTCCGCGGAATCGCCGCGGCTGATACCCCTAATCCATGCCTACCTCTCGACATGGGTTCTTCGAACGGTAATGGATACAGACCCAATCTAACGCGGTCACAACGAAAATAGCAAACAATCAGTGTAGCGTGCTGTCGCGGCAGGACCCACAATTTATCTTTTGACCCTAAGTGTACTTTGGTGCTCTCGAAAACCATGCCATGCATAGGATTACCATCTTCACTCGCCCTTATGCCCCAGCCAACTTGATGGACCATTCTTCGCAAGATCTCCAAGACGCAGCATGCATTGTGTTCGACTGCGATGAACATCCATGTAGGTGAATCTGTCCAGGGCTACTACCCAGAGATTCTGGGCTGTGTCTTCATCCTCATGGGAAATGAACACATCTCCAAAGTTTAAGTGGAAATTTTTGTGTTTGCCAGTAAAGTCCCGTGGAAACTTCAATTTGGGAGCATTCCTTGGCCAGCTCGGATTAGTACCGCCACGCAACGACACTGTTCTACCTCACTCTCGGCATGATCATATGAGTGCTATATGTGCTGCAGGTCCACCCTCAACGTCTCAAATTGTCCCTGGGTGCTCAGAACGCCTGGTACTGCTCGATTGTAGGCTAAAAATAAAAATGCGAATTTGGCAATAAAAAATAAAAAAAACCCCTTTGGGCACAGAAACGTGCGCCTCGACTGCGCGGTTCTAACGATAATAAAATCATGCATATTGGTGCAGAGTTGCGTGAGATAGGAAGGATTTATTGGCGACACTTTTTTTGATTAACCTACTTAGTAGAAGAAATAAAATGATACGCGCCCTAAGTTCTACAATTAAGCTGTAACTCTTTATGCCAAATCCGAGGACCTCATCTCCGTAGGCCAGTTGCAACTCTTGCACGACTCGTTGGGGGTGGTCCGCGTCCAAGAAACTTTGGTACGAAATTCTGTGATGTTGCATGTGGAAACTGTTCGCGCAGTTTTTGGCGCACGAGGATTTTTGGGTGGACAGGGATACGCGCAGAGTTTGCCGCCCCGTTTTATGGTACAAAACGGATGGGTGTGTCCTGGAATAACCACCGGTAGCTGGCTATCTGTGTGGTTCATTTGGGCACCCACTTGAACTAACCATATGTGTACAGTGCCACCAGGCACCTCTCGATTGCCGGATAAGGGAAGACTGATTGGATTCAAAGATAACCACGGATCATTTTCTCTAATTCACGTAGGTATTTGGAAACACCCGGAAATGATAGATACATAGTAGGGCTTCATTCTGATAGAAAATCTAAGAGATTGAGAAACATTTCAAAAATTTGTCTCTCGAGAAAGTGAAACACGTGGGAAAATAGCTCGGCACGGCTTCGGCATAGCTCAGGCGCCTCCGGGAGCCCTCCTAAACCATTATAAATGTTCTAGTAGGAATAATGGAGTACACAGTTAAGTGGATTTAAGGATTGCAACATCGCCAACAGGAATACGGCGATGAGACAAATATTTTTTGACAGCTCGCGCAGCTTGTTGCGGATTGAGACCATGGCGGTAAGCGTCCATGTAACGGTAGCAGTGTCGGAAAAAGCGTCGAATGGTGTCCAAAGAAACAGCTTCAATGCACTCTGGAACCAGCTTCTGAGCTGTGGGGAATGTGCCATCAGCACGCTCACGGAAACCTTGGGGATGGTGGGCACTCAACAACAACAAGCTTGAGAGAGGACTTACGACGCTTGATTTGAGCCCACACCATCTCAATTGGATTCAGCTCGCAGTGGAATTTGGGAAGGAAGAGGCAGATATGGCCCCGCTTCTCAATCAGAACCTGCAGAAGTGGCTTTTCTGCCTTGAAGTCGGGCTGGCACTCGAGAGCACGCTGCATGCAGCAGTCGGTCGGGTGGTTTTCATCGTCATCAAAGGCTCCTTGATCAGCCGCGTCCTCGGGATCCAGGCCTTCACGGCGTGCTTTAGCTTCCAGATCGTGAGCCTTCTGAGACTTCGCACACTCCTGACAGGTTCCAACTGCTGCTGAGCCAGTTTTCCGGTTATCTGCTGCTGCATTCAGCACGTCCAACAAACCTCTTTCTCTTAAAACCTGCTCCATCCCCTTTGCTTGACCCACCAACGATTTTCCCTCCGAGTCAACTGCATTATCTTTCTGCTCAAAGACCATGCTCTGGCGTTCACCAGTTGTGGGATTAATTGTGGCATGCATCTTCGGTTGTTTCCCGCCTGGTGAACGATTCATTTTGTGAGCGACAAGGGCGTCAATGGCAAACGCCTCGTGTGCAGAGGAGCAGTCAAAAATAAACACTGCCCGGCCTTCGGGGTATTTGGCCTCGAAAATGTCGATTGCACCTTTGGTCTGCATCCAATAAGCACTTTATTCAACTGTCGGGAATGAAACTCACCTGTGCTATCAACTGAGGCATGTCCCAGTACGGATCATGCCCAGATCCCGGATGAATGATGCGACACGCATCATAATATTCGCATCTATAGTGCTTGAATGGTGCAGGAGGTGGTGGTGGTGTCCACTCGAGTCCCTCAGTCGTGCGATCAGTTGCAGGGGGCGCTTTCGGAGCTGGCTTATCCTTTTTTGCCCGTTTCTTCTTGGGCTTTTTCCCCTGCTCGAGCGCTATCCGCTCCTTCTCTGCTGCAGCAGCAGCGACAGCGGCTTCTGCCTCAAGACGGACATGTTCTGCTTGGAGTTGTGCAGGGCTGAGTGGACGCTTTGGGAGCAGCTCTTCGCGCTCGATCTCCTCGGCGGTCAAAACAAGCCTGCCACAGTGCTCGATAATGAAGTCCGAGATGTGGATGAGGCGGCCCCGGTCCTTCTTGCGCAATTCATGTTGGTCATCGGTTTCCCAAACAAAATGGCTCTGCTCGTTGGCATGAACAGTCGACTCATCGTGGCAGATTGGATAATAGATGACGTCCCCAGGCTTCAATTTTGGCGGAATTTCTTTGAGATTGCCGGGGGTGTTCTTGCTTTGAGAGGTGGTGTCATCCTCTTTCTCATCTTCATACTGATAAGCATTTCTAAATTTTTAATTGAGCATTTGCGTAAGTACTTTCCGAATCGACTCACTCGAGGCATGCAAACATATCCTTGATGAATTCATTTCGCTTTTCAACAACATCAGGTCACTCATGGCCATCGAAATAAATTCCTTTCTGATAACGACGGAGACGATACCCCAGTTTTTTTAGCCATGCAGTGGCGGTGGTGATGCCAATTGTGTCCTCGATTTCAAACTCTGGAAAGAGGAACTCATTGACATAGCGTCGCAATTTATCGGGCGCAATCTAAGTTGAATTATCAATGAGCAAAGTGAAGAAGCGGTTGGAATGTAAAGTAGCCAACACACCCGCCCTTTGAAACCCCCTTCAGCCTCCGGAACCAGGCCGCGTGCGAAAGCTTCAAGCCGGGGCTTGACATCTGGGTCATCGAAATGAGTCTTGTGTTTCGCGCCTTTGCCTTGGTTGCTCTCCAGGAGCTCCCCGGTGGCAGAGAAGGTTCGTGCAGCCGAACGAAGCTTCTGCGCCCAATACTTGGTCTTGCTAAACTGGTTTGCCACTGTGATGCTGGCAGCAATAGACGGCTTCATTTTTCGGAGGCGTGAGCGGAGCTTGGGCCCCTGGGATCTTGGGGCACTGTCAATCTTCAGGGCAAGATTGGCACGCTCAAGTTCGCGTTTGTGGCGTTGGATGTTGAATTCTGTCAGCCCGTTGATCATGACCATACGCTGCGCGCCTTTTTCGGGAGTCATGGCCGTTATCACTCATGGGGACAAGTGAGTTTTGCGGTACTTTTTAATCTTTGCATCGAACTTTTTAAAAGTGTCCTCTATAGCAGCGAGGGTGAGCTTGTGAGTGTTCTTGTCATCATCACTGTCACCGGTCAAATAGCCATCATCGCTTTGCGAGTCGCTGACAGGGGCAGGTGCCGCGGTAGAGTACACAGCAGTGTGAATGGGAGATTCAACGGGCTCGAGGGTGTGTTGAACAGGGAGAACAGGGGGATGTGACTCGTGGATGTCAGGAGGTATCAAAGTCATCTCGATATCGGAATTTGAGTCCACCGGAGCATGTTCTACTGCATGGAGTGCCTCCATCGAGTTTGGACCGCAGACATGCGACTCGGTGTTGTGCAGATAAACAAGTGAAACCTAGACAACACCATGAAATGAGGGAAAGGCAAAGGAAGTAAGATATCAACCTCTACTGGGTGCCCGCTGGAGGGCCCAGACTTTTCGGTAGATTTCTTTTGACTTTGCGTGAGTTAATTGTTCATCAACAAAATAAAAATGGAAAACCTTGAAAAGGCTTGCAATTGAAGGCTGAGCGCTGATGACTCTCGCTTTTTTGGTAATCTTATTTTCATCCCGCCATTTCGAGGTGCGGGAGCGCTTGTCTGATTTCTCATAGAGATCAGAGTTTTCATGGCGGCGCTTCCGCATTGCCAACTGCGCAAGTCATGTTAGTGTACTGGATTATTTAATAATTCAAATTCTTGCCTCCTCAGGCTTTTTAGCCCCTGGTTTAGATGTGCTTGCAACGGGGGTGGCAACAATATCCTCCTCGTCACTTGGGGGCACATATTCGGGATCCGTGGCATCGACTTCAGCTTGGGTGGCGGCATTTTTCTCTTTCTCACGAGTTCTGGCAGCCTCCTTGGTCTTCTTGATTCTCATGGCGGCGGGACGTTATGTGCTTCTCTGGCGCGTGATGCGCTGGCAGGACGGATTCTGATGGATGACGCTTAAGCTATAAAGTTCTTCCAAGTTTACAGCACAGCGTCATAGGTAGATTTCTATCATTGTTCCAGACCAGTCTAGACCCTGGGCTCTGCCAGGGATTGATCGCCGGGCTTTGCCGATAGTTGTCGCAATTTTCTGGCCGCAAAAAGTGAAACACCGTGGGAAAATTTAGGTCCAATGCATAAAACAGTGTTTCTCAGTGAGGTGGTTTCAGAAAAAAAATGAGAAAATCTCCAAAAAAAATCTCGGCCGTGCCGGCCGCTATTAGGGAAGTGCCCGGTGGCACTGTAGTGCTGTGAAACTCCATGTATTGTATTCCGACACTTCTCCCGATCATTAGCTATGGTCGTACGGGCTTTTGTGCATGGGCATGGTTATCATCTCTTCCTCTCTCTCCCTTCCAACATCAAACAAGTCATATCCGAATCATTTAGGTGGCAGCAGCCTTCCCACCACATCCTCCTCCACCAGGGCCCTCAGCGACGGCGCGGGCGTTGCAGACGCCGGTCTTGGCGCCACAGCAGGTGGATGCACAATCGCCGTCTTGAGTGCAAGGGCCTGTGATAAACTGGGTACCTGTTTACAGAGATTCAATGAGGCTCGAGTGTTTGGCGACTTCTGAATAGGAGCGTACCTGGGGCGACCGTCGATGCAGGAGGTGCAGCGGCGGGCGGTGCGGCAGCAGCGGGGGCAGCAGCGGCAGCAGATCCTCCGCATCCTCCTCCGCCGGGGCCCTCAGCAACGGCGCGAGCATTGCAGACACCGGTCTTGGCACCGCAGCATCCCGATTGACATTCACCGTCCACGGAGCATTTCCCAGTGATGAATTGAGTGGGCTGCACGGCGGCGGCGGGCGCGGCAGCAGCAGGAGGTGCAGCCGCAGGAGGTGCAGCAGCGGGCGCAGCAGCTGCAGACTTGCCGCCACAGCCTCCGCCACCGGGACCCTCGGCCACAGCGCGGGCGTTGCATACGCCGGTCTTGGCTCCACAGCAACCCGACGCGCAATCTCCATCTATTGAACAAACCCCAGTAATAAACTGTGTACCTGCTCCGGCTGCGGCGGTCGTTACAACGGTAGGAGGTGCAGCAGCAGGTGGGGCGGCGGCCGCGAGGGCACCCCCGAGGCACCCTCCACCGGTAGGACCCTCAGCTACGGCACGGGCGTTGCATGTGCTGGTTTTCACACCACAGCAGCCCGAAGCGCAGTCCGCATCTGCGGTGCAAGGCCCGGTGATAAACTGGGTACCTTTAGACGCAGAATGAGAGGTTTGTGGGGGGGATCTTTTGATCAACACCTACCTGGGGCTACCCGGGGAAGCACGAGGCCAGAGACTGCGAGACCAACTGCGCGGAAGTGTCAGCAGGCTTTTAGAGCTGTGGGCACGGATTCGACGCACAGTTAATGGCGAGCGCAAGACGGATGAATGAGTTGACCATTTTCGTTGATTTTTTTCGTTGGTTGAAGGGAAGTGAATTGAAAGAGGTTGAAGAAGAAAAGCAAAAAAGCGGTAGACGAAGAAGAAAGATGTCAAGAAACACACACCCGGTGTGATGGAAGGAGGAGACCAAAGAGCTCTGAGGTTTGTGGGACGGGTGACCGCCTATATATATGGCTGACGTCTCCACAGGTCCACGTTTCCACGTAGCGACAGCATCGCAACGACGGAGTTGTGCGGAGTTGATGATCGGCAATCGTTTTATTTGAAAGGGATCCGTTTTGGATCCGTTTATCATCGGAGGAAGCACTTTATATTCGTCTCAAGGCTTGAGTTTGAACGGAACGATGAGCTATTGGAGGGAGAAAGGTAGCTTGCTTTCTCTTTGTCGTTATTCTCGTCGCCGAGGTTCCCGTGTCTTGGCAGGAGGCACAAGCAAAAAGAATTGAAAGGAGGTAACCGGAGGAGTTTGCTCCGTTCGTGCAACACCGCCCCACGATCTGCAGGCAACGATTGCCGAGACTGCCGCGACCCGTTATTACGAAAAGTAACCGGCCACTCTGTTACGCGGCTACACGACCGAGGCTTTGCTGAATTATGGTCAAGCTGTGGTCTACAGCTCACTAAGAATCTCCCTTGAGCCGGCCTGCCAGAGAACAGCATCTGTTTTGCTTTCCCTGTGCCATTAATCAATTGTTTGATACAAGAGTGTGATTTCTTTCTCCATTAATTTATTTGTGTGGGCTCATAGAAACTCCCGACATCCACAAACCCTCAGCTGTGGACTCCGATACATCTAAAGCTATTTATGAGGTACTAAGACCGCGAGAAATGTGACCCAGATACTTCCTAAAAAGGAAATACCTAGTCTCTCGTGGACAGACACTCTATACGGACCAAGCTCGTACCTCGCTGTATAGAGTCTGTTGCTTACCGCGGGGGTCGGATCGGGGTCGAATCGTAGTGCAGCCTTATCAGGGAATGTGATATGCGTGCGGGTTCGATTCCTGGCCTCCATGACCTTTTTGTTTCCTGTAAACAGCGCATTTTGTGTAGCAAGAACCATCCAACCACCCTGCGATACTGCTTTTACCTACCTTGATTTTCTCTTGAATAATCTTTCAAGATTTCATCAGTTTGTGCTGGGCCGAAATTTTGCCTTGGTAGTCACATGATTGAACCAGTTGTTCAGGAGAACAGGTTCTATCATATGCCGTTTTAAAAATTTCTAAGGAGATAGATAGATGGTAATAAATGCTATCTGTTTCAAAAATTCATTGAATTTGAATGCCTTGATGTCGAGGGAAGAGATTTGGACAAAGCTGGCATAAGATTACATAATAAGGCTGCACTACGATCAACCCCGCAGTAAACACAAGACTAGGAAATACCACTATTTACAGATTTTAGTTCTGCGCTAAGTCTGAGACCACACACCTCAAGTCCAAATGTCAGATTCAATACCAAATTGACTGCAGATTAATCTCACCACCACATTGCTCCTTCTCTCCTCCTCCCGCACCCTTTCCACGCAGAAGAAGACGAGGGTGGGACAGGGTTATCACATAGGATGGTGAGCTCGGTGCGCAGGAGCTTGTTCTCTGCCTTGAGCTGGGTGATGCGCGTGGTATACGCAGACATGTTGAGTGCGCGCCGCTGGAGGTTTATTGACGCAGTGTGGACTTTGCTCTGTTTTTGAGAGATTTGGAAGTCAGGCAGGGCAGGGATTTGAGGCAAAGATTGAACAATACAAAAACAAAAATGCAAGGTGTGCAAAGCAATAGATGTGTATGTGCAGAGTGCTCTTATCAAGGGCCGCAGTACTTTATAGCGAGTACAAGTTCGACAATGTTGCAGCGTTGATGGCAGAGAGACCTTCACATCTCTTTTGTGCACGACAGCCAGCAAACAATAGACTCTTGACCAGTTTGTTCCCATGCACTGATCACAAGGGCAAGAAGATCAATGCTGTGGAAACGACTGGAACAACTGGTTGCCATTTTGGCTGATGGTGCCAAAAGTGGTTTCGGACTTAGTGTTTCACCCCTCATCCACCTTTCTGTATCCTCTGAACAACACCTCCCAGGCCCCGAGTTGCATAGAGAAAGTTGCTTCATTTTGAATTTGGAATCAAATGGGGGCAACTTGTTTTTGGGTGATTTGAGAAACAAGTTAGGCTCATTCGACTCAGAATCGAAAAGTACTCAACTTTGTCTATACAACTTTCTGTGAGGGAAACCTTAAGCTCGGCGCGGGGTGTGGAAACTAGCGGGGGAATCCAAAGCATAAATATAGGTACTAGAATACAGGAGCGGGAATACTACGCATCTAGTGGGGGAATCTGAAGAGAAGAAAGGATGAGGATTCCCACACTAGGCAAAACCTTATATACTAGTTAGTAACTACCCAGTAGCATATGTCCGTAGGTATCTACAATGATCTTGGGCCTGATCGCACAGCATGTGCCAACGAGAGCAGACGGATGTCCCGGATGTCCCAGGTGGTTTGATGATCAGATGGAAGGGCGCAGGGGTACCCAGAGTGCCGGGCGGAAAACCGTCTGAAGTGTCCGGAGCCGGTCCGGATGGAAAAGTGTCCAAAGCATCTAAAGCACCCGAAGCGGCCAAAGCATCCGGAGTGGGTCCAGATGGAAAACTATCCAAAGCAGGGGTTCCCCTGACACTTTTGACACTTTTTTTGAAGGTTTGCAAGGTTGGTGTGCTCCCTGCGACTGCGTCCAGGCTCCAGGCTCCCAGTCCCACCTGCACTCTGCCCATGCCCACCCAAAATAAAGCTTGTCCACCCTGCCGCCAGACTCTGTCCCTCCAACCTCCTCACCAACCTCACATACTCCCTCACCACTGCGTCGCTCCTCCTTGCCTCCTCCCACACCCTTTCCACCTCCTCCCCCCCGCTCCTGCAACACATCTTCTAACTCGGCCTCCCACGCGGCAAGCACGTATGCTTCGTCCACGGTGTGCCCTGCCTGTCTCGTCTACAAATTCGCTTTGGTGAGGGATTGCATACAGGTAGCGAGGGAGGAGAGCGCAAGTGTGTGCTTGGTGGAGAGGGTGCAGGGCAAGGGTTAGTTCTGCAGCTATCTCTTGTGCACTCTGCCAAATTGATGGTTTCAGTAAGGCCAAAGATGTCCCTGATATCCTCTGTCCCAGCCACAGTATAACTGCTGCTGGGACTGGGGGTTTTGGTTGCAATTTTGTGCCACTGAAACTGGAAGTATCAGTCGTTCTCCTGGTACCTTCCATATTGGATCGACTGATACGGCGGTTGATACTGAGGGATCACCCAATCCGGTGCGGGCCACCCCGGACTGCCGACTGATACACTCTCTGATACCTTTTGGTATCAGGGACAGAAATACCGGGTTTGATACTCATCATCTCAGTGAGCTAAAAACTAACCCTGAAATGTCTAGTTTACACAGTGCTTATTATGTTTCTGGAATTTAAGATCTCAGGAACATTTCCAGTGACTCCAAAACAACAAAATTTCCGGAGTGATGTTCGCTCCCTTGACTCCTACTCATCCAATGCTGAATTGAATGCCGACCAAAATACGGAGGTCAGTGCAGAAGAAGACGAGGACAGGGGGGGGGGGTTATCGCATAGGATGGTGAGCTCGGCACGCAGGAGCTTGTTCTCCACCTCGAGCTGGGTGATGTGCACAGTGTACATGGACATGTCGAGAGTGTGCCGCTGGAGGTTTATCGGCACGGTGTGGGCTTCATTCTGTCGTTTGAATGATTTGGAAGTCAGGCAGGGCAGGGTGTCAGCAACGGCCTCTGGGTCAGCTAAACAACGACTAACCCGACAAGAACCCCAACCAAGATAAACCTGATAGGCGCTAGTAGCTCATGTGTTCCCCAAGCAGTAGGACCAGTCGTATGGTGTCCTCCCTAGGAGGCCATATGTCGTAGGTCGGAATGCGAGGCGGAACCCGGAACAAGTCGACGAGGGTGTGATATCCACTCAGGTATACAACCCAGGGCATGGATACAACCTGTAGTACGATGAGGAGGAAGCGGGGCAGGGTGGAGATAATGCCTATGTCAAGCCAAGGTAGAGGCCTGAGATTAGACGAGGTAGAATCTACTGTACATGGAGATTCTACCGTGCTTATATAGGCTTCTAATAACTTAAAATGATCGCGGTCAATCACAATCAGTTCCTGTACCGCAGCATTAAGGAGTGTTAATGCTGATACTCCTGTACTCCTCTGTGTCGGTTCCTGTGGCGTCGGAGGACCTAGGAGACCCGATGTTCGGGTTTCCTAGTCCTGAATGTCATCATATCCAGTGGTTCAAACCCCGATCGGTTTGCAACCACTCATGTACTTCGTGTATGCTTCGGTGTCATCCATAGTGCGTCCGGGGACTAGGATCTATCTGTACGGGTTCCTAGTCCCTAACGTCTTCTGTATCCCGTGGCGCAGACTTCCTGAGTCTGCGGCTTTTAGAATCCGAGGCTGGGTTTCAACTGTGAGAAGGTCACGTGGTGGTGTCATGAGAGTGCCATGCTGCTAAGATGTGTCTGTACCCATACGGACGCATCGCGCGCGAAAAAGTAGAACCCAGGTGATTCATGACACAGGGATTTGAGACAAGGATCAAATGATATAAAAACAAAAAATGCAAGGCACACGAAGCAATAGACGTGCGCACACGTAGAGCGCTCATATTGAGGGCCTCGGTACTATAGCAGGTATGAGTTCAATGATGGGGAGAGGTACACCGTGACATTGATGGTGGAGAGAGCTCCACATCTCCCGTGCACACAACGGCCAGCAAATGAGGGCATCCCGCCGCCTTGCTGAAAGCTGGACGTCCGGGGACAAGCCACACCAACTGGGCATGGCGCACAAGCTGCAGTATCCATCACCCACAATACGGCAACACCACTGCACAACACGCCGCATGCCACGGCAGCTATTATCAATGATGTGCAACCTCAAACGTGAAAATTCACGACAAGGGCATGGAGAGATGATAATAGAGCCTTTGCGCTGAGCCACCAGATCAACTGGTGGCCAATTTTTCTCGGCAACCCGTAAACCTCTGGGGCCACTACAGCCACCATTTATAGCCCTCAAATAGAGAACAAAATGGTGGCTAGCACAGGTCGGAGGGCCTTGATGTGAATCCATGACAGCAGCCACCAGTTGAAGTGGTGGCTCAGTGCAAAGCCTCTAATTCCTCATTGAGTAGGTGGGACTCGAAATCCACGCTTGACCCATCGGAAGAGCGCTCCCGTGGTGTATTGGGTGAATGAATACCGTGTCTCGTGCTTGGCGATCCAGGTGTTTGAGTGGAAGATGGCTGCGCTTGGGATGAGGATTGTGCATCCCGGTGGGAACTCCAGGATGAGCTTGCAGTCCCAAAGAATGAGATGCCTGCCCTTCGTATAGTCAAATGTGCCGAGAGCAGTAATTGCACACCACCCGTATGCGAGGTTGGCGAAGTCGCAGTGCCCGAAGGCGCAGGTACGAGGGCCAAGGTTGAATGTACACCACATAAGGCCAGATTAACCTGGAAACAGTTGGAGGTTGCCACAACATCTAATGTGTTAACGTGTGGATAGCCTAACATAGCATAACATAGGCATAACATGTTATCTGTGGGTGACTATATAAGGTAATATGTAGTCAGGTGATCTCCGGACCCGGAGGACAAGAGGTCAGGTGATCTCCGAGCTGGCCGAAAAATGTAACAGGTTATAATAGGGAAATAAAAGAAAGGTACTAGCAAGGGTTGAACCTAAGGCCTTTGGCTGATCTTACACAATAACAGCACCAGGACTCTAACCACTAGACGAAAGTAGTTGTATATAACTGGAGGCATTGATCTCGATATATGTTGCCTCTCATGTCCCAATATTTATTGATTGGTGCTGAACTCCTTGAAAAATTGTAGTGACAAACAATTTTTCTGGCTTTCTGATGCTTTCCAAGGCCATCTAATGCCTTTCTATGTGCTAATCAAAAAAATTGACTGAAAACCAAAGTTGTAGAGCTCATCAAGCTCTACAAAACTTGTCTAAGGCAGTTTTTTGGTTAGGGGCTTCGTTGGCCTGCAAAACACAAAATACTTTCCCAAATGCAGCGCTTTTTGGCAACTGAGTAGTAAATAGCTCCACAACCAGAGCACCAAAGGGTAGCTTCCATGCCATAGGCTTGGGATATAGGCAGCTAGAGGTATGAGGTATAACAAGACAATAAATATTGGGAGGTGAGAGGCAACATATATTGAGATCAATGCCTCTAGTTTTATATAACTACTTTGGTCTAGTGGTTAGAGTCCTGGCGCTGTTATTATGTAATATCAACCAAAGGCCTTGGGCTCAACCCTTGCTAGTACCTTTCTTTTATTTCCCTATTATAACCTGTTGCATTTTTCGGCCAGCTCAGAGATCACCTGACCTCGTGTCCTCCGGGTCCGGAGATCACCTACTACATATTACCTTATATAGTCACCCACAGATAACATTTTATGCCTATGTTATGCTATGTTAGGCTATCCACACGATAATGCATTAAGCCCTGTGGCGACCTCCAACCATTAACTGGTTATTCTGACCATATGAGCTGGAATGTACACACTGACCAGATGCTGTTGACGAAGGGCCGCTGGAGCTTGGGTTCTTGAGATAGAAGGAACCCATGTAGTCGATATAGAACTGGAGGAGGTGCGGCACCCAGATGGAGAAAAGGCCTGAAGGGATGAGCATGGGCTTAAAGAGGAGGAGAAGGAACACACCCGAGGCAAATTCGGCAAGGTCAATGAAGGCGGCGTTGCTAACCAGGGCGAGAATGACGGCGGTGTTGATAATCCCGTTGACAAAGTCACCGGGCTCATTGCGACCAGCCCCATGGGTGGCTCCCGTGGTGAGCGAGGCCCAGTTGCTGCACCAATGATAAAGACAGGACTCAGACAGTGAAGCCTGAGCCCATGCAATTTCCATGGCCTCCACTGCTGAGTCATGGATGTCTCGCATGAAGTTGGGGGTGTCTGGAATGCCTCTGTACACAGTGCAGACACGCTTTTCAGAGTCGACAATGGGGCGCAGATTCCTGAAGAGCGGTGAGCCCTAGAAGAAAAGGAGATGAAAAAAGAACGAAGGGCATACCCAGCATCCTTGGGTGCTTTGACCAACGTGAACCCCGGCTTTGTTGGCTCCGGTCCAAAGAACGTCTCCAACGAGTGAACAATTCCAACTGGGTTGCGCTCCCCAATGGCAGCGTCAGGCGGAATGCCGTGGTCCTGCAGCCCGATCCAGCCTGTCAATGCAATGCGTACTTTGCAGACCTTGAATCTTGCAGCAATGGACCCGGCTGCTGTGCAGCGACTTTTGTCCAACGTTGGTGTGTAGAGGGGCGAGGGTCCTGGAAGGGGTCGCCCCTGGAAAGAGAGTGTTGAGCTCCATTGTTGGCCAAAGATGGTGGAATGTGGGAGAGAGGAGTGATCGGGGTAGTGCCACTGTCCAGATCAGATAGATCTTCACCACCGGTGGCTGCTGCAGCCATGGTGGTGGCCGCAGATGTCGAGAATGTCGGGAAGCTGGTGGCATAGATGGCAGAGCCTTGCGAAACTGAAGGATGTTAGAGCCGTTTGGTGGCATTGGTGGCATGAAGCCAAAAAAACCACAAAAACCTTTCATTTTTGGCGACACCGGGATTTGAAGCACAGTGGCGGGGTTGGGGAAGGTGAAGGGAGAGTCAAAGGCTGACGTGGCAGCTAAATAGCACCACACCGAATTTTTATGTCTAAATTACTCTTTGTGCCACGGGTGCCATCTGCTGCTTTGTGTGGGCACCCTGCCATCAGTGCCACTGATGAGAACAAGCACGTGACCGCAATGCGGTGATCAAAGTCTTCTCCATCCACGACTCCGAGTGCCACTGCCACCAAAGCTCAAAATACTGTCGGATTTCGAACAGTAAGTCTTGTTTAGAGCTGGGAGCAGTTATTCTGACCAGTATTCATTTTCAGATGCCCCCCAAATATGCAATAACTGGAAGGCCAGCATTGCCAATAAACAGCCCCTTGCGCAGAAGTACGCGGTCCACCGCACCTGCCCCTGCCAAACCGAAGAGGGGGGCCAAGGCCAAAGCCGCCGCACCTGCTGCCGCATTTCCACCCCTGCCAGTGGCAACGCTTCCAGGTTCATCCAAGACGAGGGCATCAAAGCACAGAGCGACCGCCAAAAAGCCACCCACCCCTGAGTCTGAGGAGCTCCCCCTCGACGAGCTCATGTCCATACCTGCAGGGGAGGAGGTTGATCTCGGCGGCACCCTTTCTTCTGGCACCACCAACAAGGGTGCTGCGCTGGACGAGGAGCACGATGCCGGCGATGGGAATGACACACCCGAAGACTGCGCCCGATCTGTGTCTCCCACTACCGCCAATGAGGATGCCGCAGCTGACGAGGAGCGCGATGGGCACGGTGAGAACACCCTGTCTCCACCCTCCATTATCACTGATACAGGTGCAGTGTCCGAGGGAGAGCACATCCAATCCCCGCCCCACGAGAATGAGCACACTGCATCCCCGCATCCTGAGAGCGAGTGCGCCACATCTCCGCATTCCGAGAACGAGTGCACCGTGTCCCCGCATTCCGAGAACGAGCGCACTGTGTCCCCACGTCCCGAGAATGAGCGCTCCCCGCCTCTACGCCCCAAGTCCCCGTCCACCGCTGCCACCAAATCAGCATCCACCTCTGCTACCGAAGAACGTGGCAAGTCCCCATCCCCCAGCACCACCAACAAGGGCTTGGCATCTGGCGATGGTGTGGATGCGGATGTGGAGCCGGACCGCCAAGATGATGATGACGACAGTGGCAGCAATGAGGACAGCGACAAGGACAGCGATGAGAACGACAACAAGGACAGCGACGAGGACGAGGACGAGGACGACAACAATAGCGACGACAGCAGCAGGGAACACAACCCCGGAGGCCAGAGCTACCATGACAGACATCCCGGGGCACCCGTCACCCATGCAGCCACCCAGGCGCCCGAGGGCTGGGAAGGGGAAGTCTATAGCGGAGCAGAATACGGTGGTGCTCAAGGGGAAAGAGTTGAAGGCAGTGCACAAGATCCTCGATGAGAAGGTCGAGGAATTCGAAGACCTGCTCGAGGCTCATGCGGTGGAGCTGTCGAAGCAGCTCAACATTCCGCTTTGCGAGGTGAAGCAGCGGCTTGGGCAAGTCACCAGGTACACAGATGGACGCAGCTACAACGAGTCCTCGGCGAAGGTCTGGAAGCGGATGAAGGACATGAACGTTGGTAAGGACCTACTTTTCTTGTTATTCATTGAAGATGCTGACCGTGCAACTATAGGGAAGCAGAAAGGGGAGCGCATCCAAATGCCAGAGGTGCAGAAGATTGTTCAGGCCGAGGGCGCTGACGCGTGGTCTGCAGACGACCTCATGCAGCTCAAGAAGGATTACCTGGCATACCAAGAGAGCAAGGATAAGGGCACTCGCCCCTCCAACAACTCTGCCGCCAAGGATGTGGGTGCGGTCGCCTCCAATATTACGAAGGAGGTAAGTTTTGGGTTTTGTTGTGGCACCAGTGGCACTGTGGCATCCGTAGCAGCCATGGCTAACCTGTATTTCAGATGGATCTTCTTCAGCACTGCACGGGGGCACGGGCATTTGGTGTCCTGGCCAGTGGGCATGTAAATGGCACCATTTCCCCGACGCTTCTCGGCGACCCCACTAATTTCAAGTTCCTTCAGGAGGTCTACAAGATCAATCCGGTGGGTTTTTTGATGAAGTACAACAGCTGGACAAACCTGGGCGCCCAGGGCATCACTGCTGCGGCCGCTACTTCCAGCGACACCATGCCTGTCGATCTCACTGCGCGCAGGTTGGAGGTCACAAAGATGATCAAGAGCGACCTTCGTGTGTTTCTGATCATCTCTTGATTTTACTAATTTCCTGTTTAGGCAATAAAACCAACAACCCCAACGTCAAAATGAACTACAAGGATTACAAGCGGGTCATCCAAGGCGGCCTTGGGTGGACGTTGGTCGGCTGGCCAGAGGACACTACTTTTGCGGTGCCCTCCAACTTCAAGGCTGGAGGCGCCGGCCACATTGTCACGCTTTGGCAGCGCCTCAAGTCTGGCGCATGCTGTTTTGATCCAATGGACCCCACACTGCGGGCCAAGATTCTAGGGAGAACCTCGGGGAGAAGCGATCGAGGAAGGCGAAGGGGTCGACAGTGAAGCCAAAGTCAGCCGAGGAGGAGCCAGACACAGTGGAGACAGATGCCGACACCAATCCCGAGCCTGCTGCGGGGAAGAAGCAGAAACGGCAGGAGGAGGACGAAGTGCAGGAGGGCGGTTCGGGGAAGAAGTCAGCGGGTGGGAATAAGGTGAAGCAAGCCGAGGGGAAGGGGAAGGAGAAGGAGCAAACGAAGCAGAAGAAGAAGCAGAAGGGGAAGGAGGACAGCGGTGGGAAGAAACGGAAACGGAAGCGGGGCGCCGATGGCGAACAAGAGGAGCCGCTGAAGAAGAAGAAGTGCAAGCCCTTCGCCCACTCAACCGGCCACAGGAGTGCCGAGTTTGTGGCCACTGACGACGACGAGCCCGAGGGAAGCACCGCCGGTGGCAACGCAGTCGCTAGTGGTAGTAGTGGTACCGGTGGCAGCAGTGGGTCGCTGGTGGTGGCACTGGTGGCAATGCGGTCGCTGGTGGCAGCACTGGCCCCTAGCACCTCTAGCTGGGATCGCATGCAGGAAAAGAGGGCAAAGGACCTCAAGGCTGCTGCCGAGGCGAAGCAGAGGATGGAGGCGGACATTGCAGCTGACATTGCGTCAGGTAAGATGAAGCCCAAGGCAAAGAGGAAGTGCCAGCCGAAGTCCGTCAAGGAGATTGACGAAGATGACTACAATGATGAAGATAGTTCGTAGTCACCAATCTCCGCTCCACCTTCTTGTTCTCCTTGCTGCCTTCTCCTTCCGGTCACCTGCATTTTTTTTCCAACCCACGTACTACTACAACGCCTGCACGGACTTAGTTTTTTTTTAAATTCTGTTTTACGTACACATGCAAGAAATAAATGCTGCTTTCGTTCCCTCTGCATGGTGGTGGTAAGTAATCTGTGGCACTGGTGGCAATGTCAGTTGCAAATTACAAGTGTTTTGGAAGTGATTGCTGGCACTGGTGGCAATGTCTCCAAAAATGATCAGGTTGCTTTTCAAGGCTTTTCAAGTGATCGGTGACGCCAATAGCTGAATCAGCCGACCAGAGGTTGTCTGATAACCTACCTGCGACACAAATGGCTCAAATACCTACTGATGGTGTCAAAAATCGACCCGTGGCACCTGTGGCTAATCAACCTAACAAAATTTCCAGATCCTGTTAAAATCGACCCATGGCACGCATGGCTAATCAACCCCGTCACAAATTTACTGATCCTGCTAAAATCGACCCGTGGCACACATAGCTAATTAACCCGGTCACAAAATTTACTGATCCTGGCAAAATCAACCTTTCGCATGGGTGGCTAATCAACCTGGTCACAAATTTACTGATCCTGCTAAAATTGACCTGTGGCACGGGTGGCTATTTAACCCGGTCACAAAATTTACTGACCCTGCTAAAATTGACTCGTGCCATACATGGCACTAATTGGGTCACATTTTTGGAACTGATCCGGGTCTAAAGGTAGGTGGCCAAAATCCTATTTTTCTCCCTGGCCACCCGTTGGGTGGCCGCCATGGCACCCCTGCCATAGCATTTCTGTGGCACACGCAGTTTCCCTATAACTAGAGGGTGACATTGGGGGGGGGGAAGGTTCCCTCTAGTTAGAGGTGATTTGTGGTATCATCAGGTGCCCACTGCCATCACCCCTCAAAGATCTGGTGCAATTTAGCCGTAGGACGTGCGCTCGCCCAATTTAGTCACATGTAATACAACCGTAACATATTGTAACACGCCCCTAATCAGTATGTCGCGTCTTTCATCAATGGCTGAAGACCTTGAATTCCTGTTCAGCGATGAGCCACCGCCCCTCGAAGTAGACAACTCCGAGGACTTCCTTGACAATGAGCCTGACAATCCCCATATCCCCAATGATGGAACTGAGCAGTTTCACGAGCCCATGACATGCACCAATTCACAGCATTTGCACAACAAACTGGTTCCTGCCTTCCACAGAATCTCCGAGGCTTTGACAGCTGTGCAGTGATGTCTATCGAGACGGGACATTACAGGCGGCACAGAGAAGCACGACAGGCAGAATGGCAGGGGCAGAAGAGGATGTTTGTCGACACAACGCGAAATGGAGTCAAGCGCACGTCTTGCGGCTAAATTGCACCGGACGTTACACCAGGGGCAAAGATTGATGCATATGAAAACCACATGCGTCAAATGTGTATGGTTCGCATATGTGCAGATTGTGGAACAAAGGTGTCAATCACCTTTGTTCCACAATCTGCACATATGTGAACCATATGTGTTTGATGCATATGGTTTTCATATGTGTCGGTCTTTGCCCCCAGTGTTATAGGGCAGTGCTCCCCATTGTTTTTCCATCAAATT